>JAMPIV010022784.1:0-216838 GCA_024509875.1 Oreohelix idahoensis | reverse complement strand
CAAACCACAGGTTCGAAAGATCATTCGTCTGCCACAGAATAAAAATCTCTCCTATTGCAAACAATTTAGAGAAATTTGCAGGAATTCCAACTATTTGCTAGTGAATCTTAGAATTCTGTCAGAACGAATGTGAAAATGTGTTTCTCAGGGTTCTATATATATTGAATTGGAATGCAAGATGAGTGGGACATGTTAGATTCTAAACCTTTCTTAATCTGAAAAATTCGAGGTTCTACGCCGTTTTGGTGTGTTAAATCGCGATGGCCCCATGGCTTCCGATCGCCGTTAGTCTCTGGCTGCTCGCATGAGGTGCGAAATCTCTGCGAAGAAACCTAACTTTGTTTGTGGGAGTTACCTGATTCCTCAGATCGTATACGCTTCTACGTTGATTCTGAAGACCAGCCTGGATGTTGATGGGACCGCTTTACCGGAGTCTTGGCAATTCCACTTGGAGGGCGTGTTGACAGCAAGGTAAGGGAAATTTGAAATGCTTTTAATTGCTCTAAAAAATACCGGGGGGTGAGTCTTGGCCACGTCACTTTGGGCCGGCGTCTTAAGGTAAAGTTTGTTATTATAAATCGTTTCAGAGATGGTTGTTGGGCGTGAGTTATTCCTCCCAATCAAAAAAGCAAGTGCAATCTCAATATGCACAGAATGGTAGCAGTTCAAATTTTAATGGATCCAAACGTGTAGAAATCTCGTGAAATGCGGCATGTTTAATTAGCCCAGGTGCAACGTTCCAGGCTGATGAAAAGTTACAACAAATGTTCAGGGATTCTAATGTTATAGAGAGGGAAATACCCTGTCATCTTAATAATTCAGGTCAGCTATAGCCGTCCGTCACACTGGTGGAGAGCCAAAATCTGTTGGAAGAAGAAGGCACGTTGTAATAAATAAACATGAATAATTTTTTTTTTAAAGCGCAATATCTGCGAAGCGTAATAAAGCGAAGCGCAATAAAGCGAGGTATGCCTGGTTTTCTGAGGACAAGATGCCAGTGTTGCCAGTGAGAGAAAATGTGTATTTCGAAACAAACCATTATGAGTCTAATACTAGTAGTGCAGTTGCATTTAGACTAGCTGGAATGGCTTAGAGGTGTAGATGTTAGAATTGGTAATTTGTCATCCCTGGCGGTGCTAGGCAGTTTCCTTTAGATACCCAAACAGAAACCGTTGGAAATAAGTGTTTGCGTTGATAATTTTCTCGCAACATCGTTTTATTTAAATATATATTTTATAACGCAAGGGCAACAACTGCTTGAAATTTATAGTCACTTTTCTCGGTAAGCATTTGTCTTCTCGCGTTGGTATCGAATGCAGTTAAGTTTTTGAGCTTGTGGTCATTTTTCGCGCCGCCGGGGATGCGCTTGATGGTCTTGCTTTTGTGGTCGAGCGGCGTTCGCCACCTCTAGTGGGAGTGAGCGATTTGAATGGCGATATCTCCGCTATTTTTTGTTCTGTCAGGGATGTGTAGTCCTCTTATATGGATATTTCGTTTATTCGAGGATAAATACCTCTAGTGTTTTGCACATGTCGGGAGGCGTGATATTTCTGTGTATTTCTTGAAAGCAAGGTAAATTGACTTTTTCATTAACTCTATCGATTTTGGGTCGTGAGCGATTTCGATTCATAGCCTGTCTTCGAAAGTCGTCGTCACGAGATGTTTTCCTAGCTCACATGTCGCTGTATTGTGCTGCATCGGTTGATGCAGGTACCAAGGACCATTACTTGCTACTTTGTTAAATGAACTAGGTTTGAAAAAACCTTTATTATCTAGAGGATATTTTTGAGGACATTATTTATACTTCGGCAGACGTGTCTGTCTTGCTGAAGTCAGATTAAGGAGAGTGAACTGATCTCATACATCTGGTTATCTCCTGGCTGTTATAGAAAAGGATGGAGTTTTCACCTGACTACATTTACAGCACTATGAAATATAACATGCATCTGACTCATCATTGTAATGCTGTCTACCGTCTATTGCTGTATTGAATGTTGCTGTGATAATGACTGTTTGATGTGCCTACATATTCGCGTAACCATTTTGTCACTGTGGCGTCCACAATAAATAATGAAGAAAAACGTCAACGGCTGTTTCAAGAATCATTGACTTTATACGTCGTGAGTTTACTGACGTCCTATGTGGATTGCCCTGTTATTTTTGTATGAACATTGTTTTGACTGAACACATCTGCACACTACACAAAACCAGACATGCGGATACCATCCATCATCATCATATGGCATCACGCATCATTTGGTGGCCATAAGCTGGTTTGATTCTGGTACCAGCAAACACGGGGTCCCTTACCCACTTCATTTTCAACAAGAATTCATCAGCATCCTTCAAGAAATTAACATTCTTCAATACAGTCAACATCTTCAAAATTTTTCAAAGTACTCGGCGTTGCCCGGTAAAAGTCAAAATTTCAACTTTTTGACGGAAACAAGAATTTGACAGTACCCGGCGTTGTTACATGTTGCCGGATAACTCGGACTGCTGTTATCTTTTACGCAAGTCAAGCAAGTTGCTGCTGTCAAGGTTCCAGTGCTGTCGTTTTTGTGAAGGTCAAGTGCCGGTTGAAACGGGTTGTTTTCTGAAGAAGGCCAAGTACCGATTTCCATCAACTTACTTTTGGATTAGAAGGTCAAGTGCCGAAACAACTCAACACACAGTATTTCAGAAGCTCTTGTACCATCGTGTTAGCAGTGGAAGCAGTTCAGATGTGCCATCATCGTTGGAGCTTCGCTCTTTAGGACGTTGATTGACATCCGTTTTTTTGCTGCTGTTTACGATTGGAAGCCTATAAGTTAAGTGGCCTGTTTGTATGTAAACTGTGCCCTTATACTTCTGCTGAGTCTTCTGTGTATCATCTCATTCTATATGTTATATGTCTATATGTTATTTGTATATTTATATGTTTATATTTCAGCGGGTTCTCGGTTGGGTGGTGTCTCCGTTAGATTATGCCACGTCATAGAGGTCGTCTATTGTGAGCGTTTTCTGTAGGGTTTGCAAATTTCCAATACTGGAATTTGCTAAGCGACTTCTGTTGCTATTTATGTTAGCTGTGATGACATGTTTTAATATTGTTTTCGTTATTATTTCGCATTCTTTAGTTTTGTTTTGATTTGTTTGTATTTGTTAGCCTACTCTTGTCTATAATTTAGTTTCATACAACATTTTTGTTTATACACTGTGGTGTCATGTATTTTGTTTAATTATAGCGCAGATATCGTCACATTTTTTGTGATATTTCATTAATTTCTGCTTTATTTTTAGTTGATTTCTGCGAACGTTTTTGTATTGTTGCTGATCTTTGTTATTGTTTACATTGTTATTGTTTACATTGTTTGCATTGTTTACATTTTCAATGTTTACATTCTGCATGTGTTTACATAGTCATTGTTTACAGTTATAGTAATTAGTTAATGGGCTATGCTAATGCACTGTTACTACTACACTGATGATAAATGAATGATGAATAGTGTCGTGCACTATTGAATGAGAAGTGCACTTATGATCAAGAATTGATTGTTGATATTTCATATACAAGTTCTTTGATTGGAGACTTGTTTCCCACAGAGACTGGGATAATATAAGGTGATGTGAATATACAAGTGCTTAATTAAGACTTGTTACACTTAGGTTTGAAATAAATTAGTTAATTATTTCAGGTTTTGGACTCATATGTTAGACAACATGTCTACATTTGAGCACTTTATTGAGCAGGGTAAATTGCTTGGGAAGACTGGTGATAAGTTAGAAGAATTTGCAACTGCTCGATATGATAAAGCAATGGAAGCTGAACAAAAGAAACTGCATATGGAAGCTGAACAAAAGAAACTGCAGATGCAGGTGGATGAAAAAAGATTCCAAATGGAAATGGAAAAACAAAAAAGGGAATCAGAAGCTGAGGAAAGAAAACTCCAGCTAGAGCTAGAATGAAAATAAAAGACTTGAAAAAGAAGCTGAAAATAAAAGATTTGAAAAAGAAGCTGAAAATAAAGAACTTGAAAAAGAGGCTGAAATAAAAAGACTTGAGAAAGAAGCTGAAGGTCATCAAATAGAGGCTCAGCCTGAGGAGAGAAGATTACAGAGAGAGTCTGATGAGAGGAAAGAGAAAGCAAAAATGGAACATGAAGAAAAGGTCTTAGCTTTAGAGTTGGAAAAATTGAAATTGATGAACATGAGTAATGGTAATGATTCAAACAAGGGTTCATCTTCTGGTAAGGCTAATAATGATACTTTTAAGATTAAGTTACCAACTTTTAGTCCTTCCAGTGATGACATAATGTTCTATCTGGACAGATTTGAACAAGCATGTACAGCTCATAACATAGACAAAGCAAAATATGTTTATCAGTTATCAGGGATACTGACAGGTAAAGCTCTAAGTATATTAAATATGGTGGATGAACCTGACAAGAACAATTATGAGGTTGTCAGGGCCGCTTTGTTAAAGAAATATCAGCTTAACGAAGACGGCTATCGTCTACAATTTAAAAAAACATGTTACCTGAAAATGGAGTTGAATTCTCCGAGTTTATTGCAAGAATACGCATTACTTTCTCACGATGGGTTGAACTATCTAAGACGGAAAAAAACTTATGAAGGACTTATGGACTTAATACTTAGAGACAAAGTCATGTCGTCTGTCAATGAGTCTTTCCTTGCTTTCCTTCATGAACGTAAACCTAAAACAATAAAAGAAATGGAAAATTTCTGTTGCCAATACGTAACTGCGCACCCACACATAACCATGGGTAACTCTAAGGTGAAAGAAGGTTTACCAGTTGCTTCGGCAGCTCCGTATGGTCAAAACTTTGCTCGTAGATTCCAACAAAATTTTGATAGAAAGAGTAGCGGTAATTTCTGTCAAAATCATGGAAACCAATTTCATGGTGATTCTTCTTCGAAGAATTGGAGACAACCTGATAGTGGTCGTTACTATCACCCTAATAATTATAAGCATTTCAAAAGAGGATATGGTAATAGAGGTTATTCCTGCCGAAGACCTCAGAACCAAACAAATAGATGTTCGCATCAATGTGAACATGATAGTAATCGTGGAAACTGGAATTCGAACCAGGATAACAATTACAATAGAGACAATAATAACTGCAGAGATAATAATAACTCTGATAACTTCAGAGGTAATAATAGTCGGGGTAGATCTCAACACAAAAAAAAGAGATATCAGCAGGCTAATGCTGTACAACAGGAAACTGAGGGAGCCTGTAATCATGTTGTTGATAATAAAAAACTTTGACGCTGTCACTGGTTCTGCTTTTGACTTTGAGAGAGCAAACAAATGCCCCCAATGCAGTACTTTATTCGAACCGGGTACCATAACTACTTTGAGTTGTGGTCACCCACTTCCCGCTCTTTCTGCTGCTGTTGCGCATGACGGGAGGGGTTCTTTAATTCTACATAAGGGTCTTGTTAATGATACTCCGGTCTCACTACTTTTCGATTCCGGATGCACCACTATTGGTGTTAGACAATCGCTTGTAGATCCATCTTGTGCTACAGGAAGGGTTATTAAATGTGTCACATTTGGCGGCACTCTAGAAAAATATCCTACTGCTGTAATTCGCATTGCCACTCCTTTCTTTACTGGAGATGTGCATGCTTGTCTCTTACCTAATCCTATTGCGGACCTTATTATTGGTCGTATTCACGGAGTTAGGGAGTGTACCCCACAGCAGATTGCTGCTTGGGAAGATAATAACATGCAAGCTACAAATGCAGTAGTTACAAGAGCACAAGCTCTACAAACACCCGAAACACCACTGAATAGTGATAATGAAGTTGATAGCCAAGATAGTCACTTAGTAATCACTCGTGACTCTTTCATAAAATTGCAAGAAGAAGATCCTTCTTTAAAAAAAATTCTTCGTTCTTGCGAAGAAAGGTGATCCGAATCAGGATACAAATAGAAAATCTTGGATTGCAATGAGAAACGGCGTACTTGTACGTATGGTACAAGATTCGACTACGTCGGCACATTCGCAAATTCTTGTTCCCAAGAGCATGAGAGTGCAAATATTACAACATGCTCATGACTCGCAATGTGCTGGACATATGGGTTTTGCCCGTACGAAGTCGAGAGTCCTTGCGGCTTTCTTTTGGCCTTTTGTCAATAAGGACATTCGTATTTACTACCGATCATGCAAGGTATGTCAGGAGGTCAAATCTAGAGGACCACGACATGCTGCGCCTATCCAGGCTGCTGACATTCCTATTCGGCCGTTTCAGAAAATGGCCATAGATATTATTGGCCCTTTTAAGGTCAAGTCGGCCAGAGGACATCAGTTTATCCTTACATGTGTCGATATGTGCACACGTTGGCCAGAGGCTATTCCTCTTAAGAGCATATCTACTACAGATATCGCAGATGCTCTTTGGTTGATATTTTCTCGCTTGGGGTTCCCCAGAGAAATATTGTCAGACCATGGCACTCAACTCATATCTGACACTATGTCACAGGTAATGTCTACCTTACATATTGAACGATCTCTCAGTAGTATCTACCATCCTATGTCTAATGGGTTAGTTGAGCGTCTGAATAGAACGCTCAAGACTTTGCTTGGTAAGATAACTGAAGATCATCCTCAAGATTGGGACAGGGTTTTACCCGCGGCTCTCTTTGCCTATAGAGAAGTCCCTAATGAACACACAGGATTTTCTCCCTTCGAACTTGTCTTTGGCGCGCGTCCAGGCGGCCCTATGTCTTTATTACACGATTTGATCACTGCCGATGATATTAGCGATGAAACTCAATCCTCATATGAGTATGTCATTGCTCTTAGACAAAAGATCATTGAGGCATTCATACAGGATGAGGAAGCTACCTTCTCTGATGTCAACCTTCCCCTTCCAGTGGTTCCATTACATTCTACGGAATCTTGGAAAAACGTTTCGGTTTCTCCTAATCTTTCTGGTGACGAACATCGACAAGTCTCGTCGATGTTACAAACATTTCAGGATGTTCTCACTGACATTCCTGGACACACAGATGTCATAGAACATGACATAATTCTTACCGACAATAATCCAATTAGGGTTAGGCCGTATCCTATTCCTATACACTTTCAGTCGCAGGTGGAAAAGGAATTGGATGAAATGATTCAATTAAATATAATTGAACCATCGACTTCACCATATTCTTCTTCCATGGTTATTGTCCGGAAGAAGGATAAGAACATACGAATTTGTGTTGATTATCGCAAATTGAATCAGGTCACAAAGTTCGATGCTGAACCGATGCCTTTGTTAGAAGATCTACTGATTAGACTTTCTAATTCTAGATTCTTCACTAAACTTGACTTGTCTAAAGGTTATTGGCAAGTGCCTTTAGCAGAGCATGCCAAACCTCTTACTGCTTTTTTCTACACCTAGGGGTCTATTTCAATGGAATGTTATGCCTTTTGGTCTCATGAACGCCCCTGCCACTTTCGTTCGCATGATGCGTCGAATTCTGTCACATCGTTCGGATGTCATCGCATACTTAGATGACATCTGTCTCTTCAGTGATACCTGGGAAGATCACTATTTAGGGTTATATGACTTACTGTCCACTCTACGTGAGAATAATTTGACAGCGAAACCTTCTAAAGCTTTTGTTGGTTTTGGTGAAATCTCTTTCCTGGGTCATCGTGTTGGTCATGGTCTCTTGAAGACAGAAGACCACAATACTTCCAAAATACTGAACATCTCTGTTCCTAAAACGAAGAAACAAGTTAGGAGTCTCTTAGGTTTAATTCAATTTTATGGGAGATTTATTCCAAATTTATCTTCGATCATGGCACCTCTCTCAACATTGTTGAAGAAAGGTTCGCCTAATCTGGTCCGTTGGTCTGAAGAATGCCAATCTTCATTAGACCAAATCAAGAATATATTTTCTTCTCCTCCCATCTTAAGATTACCTACTCTTGATAGGACTTTTGTTCTTCGGAGTGATGCTTCATCCACTGGGATTGGAGCAGCACTGATGCAAGAATATGCAAATACTCTGCATCCTGTTATGTACATTTCTAGAAAACTAAATGCGGCAGAGAGGAACTACTCGGTTTTAGACCGTGAGTTGTTAGCGATGGTTTGGTCAATTCTAAAGCTACAAAGATTCCTCCTGGGCGCACATTTCATTCTAGAGACTGATCAGAAAGCTCTTACAGCTATTCAGACTAAGAATTTGAAGAGTTCGAGATCCACTCGATATGCTATAGCTCTTCAACCTTTTCACTTCACGGTACGAGCTATCCGTGGTGCGGATAATGTGATGGCTGACATTTTGTCTAGATGCCCACATGACTCTAACTAATACTTCTGTCCTATATTCCTATATATTACAGAGTCATAACACACCTATATTACTACAATAGATTAGCACATCTGTACTCACTTTATATGTACACACTATCGTGCTTTGTTGTCATCTTCTTCTGTTCGTTTTTAAGATGATAGAGGAGGACTGAGTAGTTAATATAAGGGCCGTTAGTTTACTAAACAGCCACAATTATTAATAATGTATTGTACCTTATGAAGCATATTAGTTATTAATTAGCATTATATTGCTTGTACTTTCTCAGAATGTCATTGTTGAGCTGAGGACTTACCTTACTAGTATCAAGCATGACGAGTTCTAGATTGTGTACTTACCCTCGGAATACCAGAGCATATGTCCTGGATCGTCATGTAGTTTAACTTTACTATGTACTTATGTCATTACATGTCAAATAATGTACTATTTAAATTTTCCTATCAGATTTGTACATCCATTTTTAAAGACAATATTAGAGTATGCTGTTTAATGATGATTATGGTAACTTGCATACGTATATTGTGTTTACATGCTAACGTGATGTGTGTTGGTGACACCTCCCCGATGTGAATATTTTTTGAGACATATTTATTTTTTCTGTTGAGGTATATCCTCACCAGACACTCTATATTTAGCCTCATGTTAGGCAATTTAATTAATTATCAGCGCATAATTCGTGCGTTTTGAGCCGCTTATCGCATGCTCTTTGATATTTAAAAAAAATATATGTTCCACATTTTTTTTTATCGGGAGGAGGTGGTGATATGTTGCGTGATAAATTCTCGCAACATCATTTTATTACAATATCTATTTTATAACGCAAGGGCAACAACTGCTTGAAATTTATAGTTACTTTTCTCGGTAAGCATTTGTCTTCTCGCGTTGGTATTGAATGCAGTTGAGTTTTTTGAGCTGTGGTCATTTTTCGCGCCGGACTGCGCATGACTGGTCTTGCTTTTTGGTCGATCGGTTTCCGCCCACCACTAGTGGAGTGAGCGATTTGAATGGCGAAAGAGATGCCTCGTTGAAGAGGGGATCTCCGCTATTTTTTGTTCTGTCAGGGATGTGTAGTCCTCTTAATGGATATTTCGTTTATTCGAGATAATACCTCTAGTGTTTCCCACATGTCGGGAGGCATAATATTTCTGTGTATTTCCGGAAGGCAAGGTAAATTAACATTTTCATTAACTCTATCGATTTTTGGTCGTGAACGATTTCTGGTTCATAGCCTGTCTTCGAAAGTCGTCGTCACGAGATGTTTTCCTAGCTCACATGTCGCTGTATTGTGCTGCATCGGTTGATGCAGGTCCCAAGGACTATTACTTGCTACTTGGTTACCTGAACTAGGTTTGAAAAACCTTTGTTATCTAGAGGATATTTTTGAGGACATTATTTATACTTCGGCAGACGTGTCTGTCTTGCTGAAGTCAGATTACGGAGAGTGAACTGATTTCATACATCTGGTTATCTCCTGGCTGTTATAGAAAAGGATGGAGTTTTTCACCTGACTACATTTACAGCACTATGAAATATAACATGCATCTGACTCATCATTGTAATGCTGTCTACCGTCTATTGCTGTATTGAATGTTGCTGTGATAATGACTGTTTGATGTGCCTACATATTCGCGTAACCATTTTGTCACTGTGGCGTCCACAATAAATAATGAAGAAAAAACGTCAACGGCTGTTACAAGAATCATTGACTTTACATGTCGTGAGTTTACTGACGTCCTATGTGGATTGCCCTGTTATTTTTGTATGAACATTGTTTGACTGAACACATCTGCACACTACACAAAACCAGACATGCGGATACCATCCATCATCATATGGCATCACGCATCAATAAGTCAGCGCATAAGAAAGATAATGTTTACATATGAAGAATTAGATGGCAGATAAAATTTCAACAAGCTGTGACCACAATAACCACTAGAGACAATATGATAATTGAAACAAGAGAGAGAGCGATAGAGTGACGCTGAGATTTTACCTACTGAATTTTTGCTGTACACGTCTGCAAACCTCAAGAGGAAGGTTGGGCATATCATTTTACAACTTTTGTTGTCTTATGTAAATAAAGTTCGACGTTGTACATTTTACTACTGTCAGCGTGAAATCAATCATCAACTGTTGGTACGAGAAATGTTATCGTCTGAGAGAAAGGAGTTTTCTTATCACCATACAACAAACTGCCTACTGTTAGGGTAGAGATACGAAACCTATCCGATCAACACAAATAGAAGTAGTGTATAATAGACAGTCCGGTTTTCTCTCTTATGTTTCGCGTAATCTGGATTTAAGACAAACAGGTGATTGGCCTGTTGTGCCTTTGCATGATGGAGGGGCTGCCTCCTTACGGCCTCCATCCTCCTTTTTCAGCCGGGCTTGGCACCGGCCTAGACGGAGTTACTGAGGAAGGTGGCTGAAGTAACAAGAAGAGACATGGTCCGCAACCAAACGATACGTCAAGGCCTAAAATCCCAACCCCTGAAGACCCAAGTAGAACAGTCCCAACTGAGATGGCTTGGCCGTGTCTGCAGAATGGGAGAAGATCGGCTACCACGGCAAGCATGGGCAACTAAGAGCCAGGGATCAAGACCTCCAGGACGACCCAAAGTCCGCTGGGAGGACAACATTATACAATCTTTGAAGGACCGAGAACTAGAATGGAACCAAGCCAGGAGGAAGACAGCCGATAGAATAGTGTGTCGCTCTCTCTTACAAACTTCTACACCTCACGGTAGAAGAGGAACGACTAAGTAAGTAAGTACAAGTATAATAGACAGACCATCAGCAACGGCCACACTGAGTCTAGGAAATGATAGTTTTCTACTTTTTTATTTCTCACGAATCCCTAAATTACCGGATCGGCTGAGTGGTTAGAGAGCTTTTCTCTCGCGGCACAGTTACCGAGCTCCGGGATCGACACTCTCCAGTCTACCTAGCTGTAAATGAGTACCTGAATTTTCTCTTGAGCTAGGGAAGACAAAGGCAGCCATGAAGAAAACTGGTCACTCTGCCTCATAATAAAAACTGGACCTAGTATGGTGAAGTCTCTAACACTTCACTCCCTACGTCATTATCTGCAATATCTGCAAAGGGACTACCTTTTATTTTCACAATCAGTATGGACTGTAAACTTTTTTTTCTTTTCTTCCAGAGCTAAAACCTGTTCCTGCCAATAAATACAATAACTGTGTAATGAAGATCTTCCCATCTACGCTTGTCTCATCGCACTGATGTATGATGTATCTGGAATGTTTTAATGTTTGCCTAATGCCTAGTTTCGTACACGTTATGAGGCGTATCCATATTTATCACCTTGCCCCGAATCCTTCCAATCCTCATCTTTTCTACCTGTTTGCACTGGTCGCGTTTTAGTTGTAAAAACACAGGTAAAAGTAGTCCCATATCCGATTATGCTGTAAGAGTAATTAAGTGTTACTTCAGTATAGTGGGTTCAGCTTTATGAAATGATGTGAGTAGTTCCCTTCCTCGCTGTGTTTGCCTTCCTTAACCCAAAAGCAGAATCAGTTAGCCATTTACAGCTGGGTAAGCTGAAGCGTGACGTTAACACGTTTTGAAGCAGGAACCCCGATAATTTTTTTTTCCACGAGAGGCAAGACTAAACACTCTGCCAATCGGACACTCGTTTCTGTTGTAGGTTGTCACTCAAGTTCAAGAACTCACCTTACCAACTTCCGACCCAGTACACTTGCGTTACCAAGTATCACTTCAGCCCGTATATGCAAATCTTTTCTGCTACATACATTACACTCTAATTCTCTCGATACCTTCTTTCATTAAGGTTGACCACACTATAGTTAGAGTGGCGATGCTCCTGGGTTCGATTCCCCGGTTTGCCCATCACTTCCGTTGCTTTTCTGTTGTCCAGTTTTCTACTTCTTTATTCTATTACCAGACAGGAGTACGACAGGGATGCCCCTTATCAACCACTCTTTTTTTTAACAGTCATAGACTGGGTGATGCGCCAGACAACAGAGGGCAGTCCAAGAGGAATAAGATGGACTACATTTTCTACATTGGAAGATCTGGAATATGCAGATGACATTGCACTGCTGGCACATTCACATCAACACATCCAGGAAAAAACGGATAGACTTAATAAATTTAGCCAGCAGGTGGGCTTGAATATCAATTTAAAGAAGTCTGAGGTCATGACGCTCAATGTGAGCAACCCTGAGCCCATATCAGTAAGGAATCAGCAATTGGTACAGACAGATACCTTCACATACCTAGGAAGCATAGTAACACCAGACGGTGGGGCAGGCAAAGACATCAACATCAGAATGAATAAGGCAAGAACAGCCTTCTTTAGCCTAAATAACATCTGGAAGTCCTCCCAATACAGCACAAGCACAACATGCCTAAGAAAAATTCACCGCATCTTTTGGCCGAATACCATCACCAACCAAGATCTGCTTACTCGTAGCAAGCAAGAGGACATGCACACCATCATAGCTGGCAGACGCTGGAGCTGGGTTGGTCATGTCCTCAGAAGAGACCCCGATGCCATCACAAGAACAGCTATGCTTTGGACCCCTGAAGGAAAGCGAAAGAGAGGCCGACCAAAAACAACTTGGCGGAGGACTGTGGAGGCTGAGATGCAAAGAATGAACCAGAGTTGGGGCACTGTACGAAGGATGGCCACCGACCGTGCAAAGTGGAATCAATTTGTTGTTGCCCTACAAGACGCCACTAGGCGTGATGGCCACTGACTGCTTTGACGGTCGGTGGTTAAGGATCGAAGAAGAAGAAGAATTGCCTGCAACATACCCATGTATATATTTATTATTTACTGTTCACATGCCTTGGGTTTCCTCTCTTTGTTTGTTTCTCTATTCCATGTTATTGCTCTATTCCATGTTATTGCTCTATTCCATGTTATTGCTCTATTCCATGTTATTGCTCTATTCCATGTTATTGGAGTTCTGTATTTTTGTTATGAACTTTACTCACGTACCCTTCATCCTTGAAGTGTTGGTACGCCATAATGGCATGAACAGTCCGTTCTTGGTGTGTATCATTTTCGTGAATTTATATTATCGTTTGTTATTTGTGCATATTTCAGTTTTCACGGTTACCACCAACTTTTAGTCTAGGTTATTGCAAGTCGTTGATTTATTGGGAAAAAATATTTTTAAAAATATTTTAAACACATGCTTTTAATGCACTTAAAAAGCCACAAATAATTTTTCAAAGAGTTTATAGCTTGCAGTAAAAAAATGTAACATCAAATTGAAAAAAAGCGTGAGGTGCTTAAGCGCTTATCATATATTTTATCCATAAGTGTGTAATGAAGTATAAAGCAGAAGTTAATTTCATGTAGAATCAGCGCCCCAGGCTTTTTGTCAATTTGATGTTACATTTTTTGACTGCAAGCTATAAACTCCTTGAAAAATTATTTGTGGCTTTTTAGTGCATTAAAAGCCTGTGTTTAAAATATTTTTATTTTTTATTTTCTTCTTTTTAGTGTTTTTTTTTTAAATTTAAGTCAAATGTAATCGATCCGCTAATGACATTATCAGTTTGCGATAAACGAGTCCAGAGCACAGGAGGCGGATTTCATTATTCAGTATATTACACGGAAAGTTAATATTTTTTTTAATTTTTAATTTTGATAAGAGTTGTAAATTACATTTTTTAAATGTAGTTGTCAGTTGTGTGTATGTCTGTGCATGCGCGTAAGATAGTGTGTGTGTGTGAAGGGAAGGGAGAGAAGTTTCAATATTTCTATGAAGAGAGACAATCTTGTTGGAAAGAATACACTTAGATCATTTGCAGTTATCGCCCATTTCACTGATGATACAATACCAAAAAAAAAAATCAATTTTAATTTTATTCATTTTATTATTTTTACGAATGTTTATTGTATTGTCATGGCTGAATGTTCATGAGGCTGAAAGTGACTTAGACGTAAATACAGACAGTCCACGAAAAGAAATCATCACCGCTATCAAAGGGTTAAAAATGGAAAAGCGCCTGGTCACGACAATCTAAATGCTGAGTTATTCAAGGCAGACCCTGAACTAGCAGCAGAACTATTAGAACCACTATTTGAACAAGTCTGGGAAACTGAGACAACACCAACAGAGTGGAGTAAAGTAATAATTGTCAAATTGCCCAAGAACGGCGACCTAGCAGACTGCAAAAACTGGAGAGGAATTACTCTCCTCTCAGTTCCCAGCAAAATACTAGGCAGGATAATCATCCAGAGAATTTCAAAAGCAGTTGACCATAAACTGAAGAAAGAACAAGCGGGCTTCAGAAAGAACAGAAGATGTGCAGATCATATATATTTCACCCTCAGGAACATTATAGAGCAGTGCTCAGAATGGCAGAGACAGCTGTACATTAACTTTGTTGATTTTGAAAAGGCTTTTGACAGCATACACAGGGACAGCCTATGGAAAATACTGAGGGCTTATGGAATTCCCAGCCGCATTGTTTCCATCATAAAAAGCCTCTATTCTAACTTTACGTGCAGTGTTGGATCGAGTAATGTAACTTTCTAAGTGACAACAGGAGTACGACAGGGATGCCCTTATCAACAACATTATTTTTGACAGCCATAGATTGGGTGATGCGCCAGACAACAGAGGGCAGTCCAAGAGGAATTAGATGGACAACATTTTCTACACTGGAAGACCTGGAATATGCAGATGACATTGCACTACTCGCGCATTCACATCAACACATTCAAGACAAAACCGATAGACTGAACAAGTGTCACGAGAGGGTCGATTATTGTTTAAATTATAAGATATCCTGGACACAAAGTTGTATCAGGTGATACCAGGATAGTGCCAGATAAGAGTCTGGTCTTATAAGCAATACCCCCTTCTCTGAAAAGAGTAAGGGTGTATGGACATCAAAGGTAGGATCAAGCTGTATAAGTTCTTAGAGAAGATGGTAAGGTATTACCCTAAGTTCCTACTTGCTCCTCTCCAGATCCTCCTCTGATTATATTATTAGCTCTGCTAGGGGCATTAACTAAACTATCTACCAACAATAACTGTAACTTAACTTAAATAATTTAAGTAAGTCTGCTGGTAAATATTTACAATTTATTTTATACAAGCTTTCTTTTCTCTGTGAAAACTTCTCACTGAACTCAAAATTTGATTACAACATTAAATAAATAAAATCACTTGTAAATTGTTCAAAGCTTCTAAAGTCTCTAAATTTGTGGAAAGTTCTTCTCTCTTGGTTGAACTCCCTCTGGTTGTAGAATATTTATATCTTAAGAACCATTTTATTACCCAGTTATTAGATGATTGTCTACACTGGCTATAACTATGCCCAAACTAATGTCATCATTTGAGATTACTGTTTGTAATAGTGGTGTTGCTGGGATACTCTGAACAGTAGCCGTGTTTGGCCACTTATCTGTTGTATTGAAGCCGGTCACTCTTCTGAAATGGAAGGAAAGGTCAAACGAAATTCCTCCAGGCAGTGGATACTGGGTGGCTGTCCCTAAGAACAACAAAGGCGCTCGCACAACTAGTTCCTGTCAGTAGTGGCTGACTCTTTAAGGTGTACTTGGATGACAGGATATAACCTGAAACATATTGGATTAACCACTATTTTGTCTATCATTACCCCCCTATTACAGATGTAGGGGATGAGAGACAGTTTCAGACAGTGTGCTAGCAGACGCACAGGACATAATACATCAGTAACAACACAATCCAGTTCATTGTGAATACAATTTTTCTCCAAATCCTTAGTTAAAGCCATTTGTCTATGATTCGCCTCCATATATTTATTAGGTCTTGTGTAAAAATACTAAGTAATATATCAATCAATACAGTAAAGTAATTCCTTTCATCTTTTCCTATGTTCCTGATGTGTGGTAAATTCCTTCAAGAAATAATTCTTTAAATACTTTTCTAAAACTATAGACACACTTTCGCTACCTTTCTCGAATTATTTGAATATCTATACTGGCATTGTTTTGCCTCCAGAAATTTCACAGTGGTTTTTTAACACAAGTACACACTTCCTAACACATAATTCAATTAATTAATTAGAAATATATATATTTACACATTCTTTCTTACCCTCAAGTACATACAGTCGAGCTGTTAATGATCATACAGTCTGCTCTCAGATGCAGAAGGCAAAGTAAATCTTCACTGACCAAACTGGCGCTCTATCTGTATTTGAAATTGTTATGGCCTGCTTTCTATTTAGAGCACGTCCTATATATAGGCCAAGGCCGAACGACATAGAGATCTTACTGCTAAAGTGTGTTTGCGTTCCGAAAATGTATGCATAATCTGTCTAGGTGTACAAATCTGGAAAACTAAGATTTCAATTATCTTCCTTATTCCTGGAGCTATTTCCTTCATGTTAGGCTTAAAATACGCCCTGGAATATTCTTTTCCTTTCTAACTAATTGTCTTTTACTTTCTTAAGTCCATTTTATTCTATGCGTAACCTAAACTGCAAAATTTTCGACTTTCCCAATGTCTCGATGCATTCCATTCGAGATTTCTCCATTCGTATAATACTATTCGTGGAAGTCTTTACACCTACCTATTAAGTAACATTCCCATTGTTAAATTACTAACCTCTTCAAGGCGGTACTTCACTCATAATGCTGTATTTAAATTCCATATCCAACTGGTTTGCACAGATTTGAGATCGCCATGTTGAATGCCTAATCGTTTTGTAAACACTGCACGAGGAAGCCTTTCATTGGTTCGTCTATCATACAGTTTTCAAAAGTATGGCGCGCCATTTGGTCAGAATGACTTGTTGTGAATCAGACTACTTCACGACCACAAGTATGGCCAGCAGGTTGGCCTGAACATGAATCTAAAGAAGACAGAGGTCATGACACTAAATGTGGGCAATCCTGAGCCAGTAACAGTAAGGAGCCAGACGTTAGAACAGGCAGACACATTTACTTACCTAAGATGCATAGTAACACCTGACGGCGGAACAAGCAAGGACATTAACAACAGAATGAATAAAGCGAGAACAGCCTTTGCTATTCTCAACAACATTTGGAAGTCTTCCCAGTACAGCACAAACACCAGATTAAGACTGTATGAGAGCTGTGAACTCTCTGTGCTTCTTTATGGTGCGGAATGTTGGAGAGTAACAGAGAAGGAAATGTCGAAACTGTCCTCCTTCCACACAATCTGCCTAAGGAAAATTCTCCGAATCTTTTGGCCAATCACCATCTGCAACCAAGAACTACTTATTCGGAGTAACCAGGAGGACTTGCACACCATCATAGCTGGCAGACGCTGGAGTTGGGTTGGCAACGTCCTCAGAAGGGACCCTGATACCATCGCAAGAACAGCAATGCTATGGAGACCCGAGGGAAAGCGAAAGAGAGGCCGACCAAAAACATATTGGCGGAGAACTGTGGAAGCCGAGATGCAAAGAATGAACCAGAGTTGGGGCAATGTACGAAGGATGGCCGCCGACAGAGCAAGGTGAAATCAATTTGTTGCTGCCCTACCGACTGGAACATGTTACTATCGTGTCTTGAACCCAGCACTTTTGTTGCGAGAGATCAGCGCTCATTGGAAAAATACGTCAATAAATAAGTGGTCCACATCTTGATGCAACAAGTTTTCTTGCATTAGATATGATTTGTGCTAGCATCTCATGATACGCTCCCTTCGAATCGGCTATACTTTTTCAATGGCTTCTTTGTGAAAGGAAAGCGGGATTTTCCCGCAGAGAAAACACATGTGACCGTCCCAAGTACCATTCCTGGACAAACTGTATGAAGCTGACCACTGATGTCTTTAAACATATTCAAGTTGACATCTGAAGTCGTACGAAGAAGAAAAATGAACTCCCCCGACTATTCCATTGTGCTGCAACAGTATGCTTGTCAAACGCAGCAGTTAATGTGACATTCTAAATTTATATTTTTTGACATAGCCTTATGTTTATTGTGTAATTTCACTACTGTATTACAAGTACGCCAGTGCGTGTACCCGGCCGGTACTGAATATTGGATTGAGAATCAGGCTACCTGTTACTATCCGGCATGGTTCGGGTTTTTGTGCCCGGTAATGGTAAAGATAGCTCTATAGCAGTGTCGTATAGATAGCATTCTGGGCAGGGTACCAATGGTTGCGCCGTTACAGTATGATGGTGGTGGCCTATTGAATGTTGTCAAGAAGCTCTCTAGAACTTGGTTCGTTAAGAAAGAAAGAAAAACATATTCTGGTTAAAGACAAGAAGAAGAGAAGGCAAATATTGTCCACTAGATTAGTATTTTCTAATAAATTATGGAGAGTTTCCTGTTTCCCTAGAACATTACCTTCGACCCTCATATCTCGATACAGATAGGACCCCCACCTCCTAAATGAAGGGTTTTACCTATATGTAAAAACTAACACCGACAGAACGAGTGATACATTAAATAACTAGGTAACGATCAACGCGGCTATACAATTTAGTAGTTAAATATATACACATATAGTTTAATAGAAAGTAAACAGGAATGATGGTGAACGAAAATTCACACGCACACAGATGAAATGTAAAAAAATGTAGTTAATTAAATATGAGAGTGAACCTACGAAAATAGTGAAAGGATTATTTGATATATTAAGTGGTACCACACTGATAACTACTCTGCACTGCCTATGCGTCTTTCAAATTTCCTCCACTGTATGATTATGCGATGGTATGCTCTGACTGACACATGTAGATGTTTGTTACGCCGTGTGAGTTAACACCAAAACGAGGACTTACTGATGAAGACCTCTGCACGTCAAGTAATGAGAACTGGGAAGATATACTGTCATTAAACGCTTGGAAATATTTCTAGCTTCTACAAACCGTTGACATTGTCTCAGGAAAATGTCTGCCGTATGATCTTGAAAATGGCACTGACTAGACTGGAGCTCTTTACGAAGTGATCTGCCCGTAACAAGTGTGTTTCGTGCAATGAAGCTTGCTTGAATGAATGTACGGGCATTCATCGATTAGAGTAGATTAATTCACTTCATACACTGACGTATTGAGTAACTGAACTTGGTTCAGGCTATCAGCTTTCGAGTTATTCGAACTGTATATGTATACCAGTAAACGTGTGAGCACTAGTTCTTGATATCTTGGCGAATCAATTTGTGAATATGTAATCTTGATTCAGGGAATATGCTTTGTATGAGTTGAACTTGATATATAGGAGAGCCAACTTGTGCGTGCTTTAACTTGGCGCAGGCGGTAAGCTGCTGAGTAAGTTAAACGTGATATATGTATATGCGAATCAACTTGTCAACATTTGATAAACAGGTGAATACAATGCAGCGCCACCAATGCATACAAACGCGATCGTGGAGATCTTTCTTGTAACTTAGGAAGTGTATGATGTCATATCGTGTGAATTCTGTTATCCAGACGTACCCTCTGCTAGCTTCTTTCTGATTAGATGTCAAACACGTATTGTTTATATTCAGGCTTCTCCTGGACAGAAGACACAATGAGGATTCATAAGTTTCACATATAATATCAATAGCTGACTTTATTTTTATCTTATTCCTCGTTATTGCTTCGTCATAACTGATCACTCTGGTTAAATATAGTGACCATAAAGGTTTGTGCCTATGACAGTATGCAGCGAAGATCTACTAATGTAGATGAAGGTGAAGTATATAACTATGAATTACTTCTTTATATTATAGGAAAAATAAATATTAAAGGAAAAATATTTGATCTAAGTAATTGGGGGGGGTGTGTAGGGGTTGGGGAGGGGGGGGGGCAGTCTTTCGCGCATTTAGCTATGAGGCTAAGTGCAAAAAGCAATCTTTAATAATGAAAAAGAAAAATTAATAATAATTTTTCTAACATTTACTAACCTCCTTTTCCCTTCGCAAATTCCTTAAGTACACTATATAAAATTAAATTCCATGTGATAAACGAGCGCAAAGGCCTTATTGCTCCATCTTTTCCTACATTCTTCATACTGTATTTTCTCCGACATTTGCTCTCTCATCTCATATTTGCGATCCACATTTGCTATTTCATTGTTGTGATTACTCGCGACCGGTATCTAGAGAACCACATTTGTTCTTTCATCGGGGGAAATAAAGTCCTTTGATTGAGTCCACATGCCTGACATTATCATTTGAAGCCCACATTGTATCGTGATAAATCGGGTAAAAACACATATGGTCATCCTAATCAAACTGTAATTTCTGTGACACCACATTGGACGCCCAGATTGGCCAGGGGAAAACGTGGCCGCGGTTCAGACAAGCGTGGGTTGACCACATTGGACGCCCAGCTTGGGCAGGGTGACTTCCAGAAATATATAATACCGCATAATCTACTAGAGTGAGGCAGTCCAGGTTTTTTACCTTGTGAGGAAGAGATCAAACCCAAAAACGCATAGCCTAATACACGTGTTTATTCAGAGTGGATGATAATTCAGTTCCGTGATTAATTGTGTTCTTAAAGGATTTTGCGAAGGGAAAAGAAGGTTAGTAGATCTTATACTTATTAATACATTTTCTTAATTTTGTTTATTTTAACTTCACAGCTAAAATGTGCGGAAGATAAAGTTTCAAATAATTCTTGGCATAACTGATTAATAAAATCAGAAGATTTTCATAGAAGATGATAGGATGATAGAAGGTAATTAATAGTTCATATTTCACCTTTATCATCATCACAGTCTCCCATATGCACACACTCTCATGCACAAGATATTTAACATCATTAGAATTGAACTCAGAGAGAGGGAGATGAATAATGAGCAGTAGTTTAAATGAAAGTCAACCAGTGATGTTAAATGTGAAAAAAACTTACGAAGACTTTTGTGTGTCTTCAGTTCATCAGAAGTCTGAGTCTACACGCAACGTGTCTGACGTCTAACCAGAAATAAGTTATCAAAAACGGACATTTGGCTAGCAGAATTCGCCATAGGACATCTTTCATTCCTCAATTAAAAAGGAATATTGTCTCACCCACAAGTCATAAGGTGAACGCAGCATTTTTCGTCACCATATACTGCTTGCTCACAAGTTCAATACAGAGTTATCACAAGTTCAATACATCGTTATCACAGGTTCAATACAGAGTCATCATAAACTCTAATCACTCGAAAGATCATTATTATCTGAAGTCAAGCAAAAGAGCTCAAAAGAGGAATCGCATATTTATACCACGTGCAACACACTCTTAAGCGCATTTTATGAAGCAGACTCGAAAGTATATGAATCACGACTACATACGCAAGATTATGAGTCTACATATCACTAACATTTCGTGAAGATATCCAGTCTGACCAGTACCGTCGGGAGATTAGACCACAGACCTTTTGTTCATATGACAACTATTAACTGTTGATCCACACTACAGAGATATACTCAAACAGTGAAGGAATATACATAAATATCTCGTCAGCGTTCTCCGTACGACAACAGTATTCATCAGAACGTCCTCGACTTAGAGATACCCCATTCGACATAACGTATAACAACTTGGGACATTTTATGCATACATGTGAATCCTCATATCTAGGAGAAGCATTTAGAGACACATGGACTGTGTAGAGTACTCACCATTTTGGTAACACGTATCATATCACATCATCATTTCACTCTACACCAGTTCATCCTTAATTAACTATTACTTAATTAACTGTAATTTTATTATCTCATCTGTGTGTTTTGTGTGAATCGTCTTTCACCATCATCACGTTCTAACCATTACTAACCCTATATGTGTGGATATTTCATTAATAAACCCAACGATCAGTTGATCATTATCAAGAGTTTGTTAATGTATCACTCGTGCTGTCGGTGTTACATATTCACCTATAGGAACCTTTCTCTACTCAGATGAGGTTGGGGGCTTTTTCTTTACGGGATCTAAGGGCAGAAGCTAAGGTCGTGGGGAAACAGAACTCTTTCCATAATTTATTAGAAAACACTGTCTAGTGGAAAGCATTTGCATTCCTGTCTTCTTGTCCCTATCTCGAATAGGTCTTTTTTTCTTTCTTAACGAGCCAATTTCTAGAGACCTTATATCTAATATCTCATAGACTATTCCTGGCAAAAACTACTGTCGTAGTTGCCCCAGTGACTCACCACACGACATTCCACTAGTATGAATTATATGTCCACACAGGAATGAAATTGTAAAACATGCTGTAAACAGGATATGCTCTGGGAAACTTTATGGTATATGTGTGTTGGAGAATCCGTATCGACTTCTGGTTAACTTGCCGTGGTTTTGTATTTGCAACCCGATATAGAAATTATCTGCCCTCTTGTCACCGAGTCTTCCTTGTTTTGCGGCTCGGGTGAAGTCCCATTGTGTCGCTTTGCAGGTGGAAGCGGCTTCCTTTAATCTCTTTCAGTGTCCCGTCATGTAAACAACAAGCCACTCTCAACGTAGACTACCATCTGGTTACCAACATTCTTGTGCGTGTCACGATTCCTTTGTTGTCGGTCGCTCTGGTGAGCAGGCTATTGTACCAATGTGGTGACACTTGTTTTGTTGAAACAGGGGATTAAATTATCAAATGAATTCTTTCTATTCCACATGTGGGCGCCTCCCGCGATATCAGTGATGTCTTCTTAGCAAGGTGTGTTGCAAAAGATAACTTAAGGTTTGGGAAATATCAAAGGTGTGATTTAAATTACACTTAAGTAAAATCCGTGATTAAGAAAGATTACTTTAAAAATCATGAACCAACGCAAACAGGAAAGAAATAAAAAAAAACAAGATGATGAAAAGATATAGAGCGAAAAAGCAAAGAAACACTTTATCCCAATACCCAATATTTTTAGCCACCCCGCCCTGCCCCGCACCCCAGAGCGAATATTATTTACGGGTTCAGTTTATTTACTAAACTAATTATTACTACAGGGGTGTCCTAATCTTATTACTCAGCTCTGCACATCTTTTATTTTCGAGGAATTGTTTATTTGCTTATCTACTTGGATTGCCGGAGCTGATTACGTTACCAATGTCGAGCCTGTTTGGCCATCTTTCCAGATGGTCGGAAACGAGGATCGGCAATCTCTTGGGACAGGCCAGACAATAAAAACAAGTTATCATTTCATAAGCGACCATCCAACATCTACGCTTAAGATAAGAGATCAGATGGCACGAAGTGTGTGATCCCTTAATCTATTGTTACGGCCTCGTGGAAGCTTTCAGCGTGCGAAAAGTTACCACATCTTCCAGTCTTGACCAGATTGGTGTTATATAAGGGGAGAGTTCACCCGTCGATATGAGAAAACGAAAAGATAATTACCAGTAAATGAGGGTGAAAAGGACGATAGTAAAAGGATGTAAAGAAAAAAGAATGAGCGAATGACGTTTCGTCACATACATACATACAAACACACAGGAAGGCATAAAGACAGACACACATACACGCACTTGTACCGATAGTGTACATGAAGGGGATCAATTATTGATCATTGTTGGCAAGCTGTCTTGTGATGTTATATCAGAATGCTGTGCACACTTGTGCACCTGATGTCCGTGAAATGTGGTTTCTATCATATGATTGATTAGATATGTTACTCGAGTTAACTGCATATGTATCATGTTCAAACTCCGAAATTCTTGTTTGTCTCCTGCAAACGGTGGGGTAAACTGGGTGATGAATCTTAGAAGACAAAATGAATTGCCTGTCTTACGGCTGCAAGGCCGTCTTCTGGGACAAACAAATGAAAGCAAGAACTAAGTTCAAAGACAAGTTCAAAAGGGAAAAACCCCGTATGTTCATTGGGGACCTCTCTATACGCAAAGAGAGCCGCGGGTAAGACCCTGTCCCAATCCTGAGGATGATCCTCAGTTATTTTACCAAGTAAAGTTTTCAGAGTCCTATTTAAACGTTCGACCAACCCATTAGACATTGGGTGATAGATACTGCTGAGAGACCTTTTAATGTGTAGCATAGACATTACCTGTGACATAGTGTCTGATATAAGTTGAGTGCCATGGTCTGACAATATTTCTCCGGGAAAACCCAAGCGAGAAAATATCAGCCAAAGAGCGTCTGCGATATCAGCAGTTGAGATGCTCTTGAGAGGTATTGCCTCTGGCCAACGTGTGCACATATCGACACATGTAAGGATAAATTGATGTCCTCTAGCCGACTTAATTCTAAAAGGACCGATAATATCTATTGCCATTTTTTGAAAAGGGCGAATAGGAATGTCAGCAGCCTGGATAGGCGCAGCATGTCGTGGTCCTTTAGATTTGACCTCCTGACATACTTTGCAAGAGCGACAGTACATTCGTATGTCCTTGCTCACAAATGGCCAAAAGAAAGCCGCAAGAACCCTCGACTTTGTACGGGAAAAACCCATATGTCCAGCACATTGCGAGTCATGAGCATGTTGCAATATTTGCAATCTCATGCTCTTAGGCACAAGAATTTGTGAATGAGTGGACGTAGTCGAGTCTTGTACCATACGTACAAGTACGCCGTTCTTCATAGAAATCCAAGATTTCCTATTAGTGTTCTGATTAGGATCACCTTTTTTTGCTAGAATGAAGAATTTTTGTAAAGAAGGATCTTCTTCTTGCAATTTGATAAATGAGTCACGTGTAATAGTCAAGTGACTATCTTGGTCATTTACTTCATCATTATTAGTTAATGAAGTTTGAGGTGGATCCAGAGCATGTGCTCTTGTGACCACCGCATTGGTAGCTTCAATGTTTTGCTCTTCCCAAACAGCAATCTGCTGTGGGGTACATTCCCTAACTCCGTGAATACGACCAATAATAAGGTCCGCAATAGGGTTTGGAAGTAGACACGCGTGGACCTCTCCCGTGAAGAAAGGAGTAGCAATGTGTATTATAGCAGTAGGATACTTTTCTAACGTGCCACCAAATGTGACACATTTGATGACTTTTCCTGTAGCACAGGATGGATCTACAAGAGATTGCCTAACGCCGACAGTAGTACATCCAGAATCAAACAACACTGAGACTGGATTACTATTTACTAGCCCCTTATGTAATATAAGAGAACCTCTCCCATCATGAGCAACATTAGCAGGAAGAGCGGGCAAAGGATGACCACAGCTTAGAGTACTAATGGTTTTCGGATCAAATAAAGTACTGCATTGGATACATTTATTTGCCCTACCAAAATCAAAAGATGAGCATCCGATAGCATTATGGTCTTTATCATTATTAACCTGTTTATCTGCTCCCTGAGATTCTTGTTGAACAGAGTTTGTCTGTTGATATCTTTTTCTCTTATGTTGCGATCTACCGCGACCATTATTGCCTCTGCAATTATCATTAAAGTCCCTACTGTAATTTTTATCCTGGTTTGAGTTCCAGTTTCCATAACTGTCATTACTATCTCTATGCTGTTGAGAACCTCTATTATCTTGGTATTGAGGTCTCTGCATAAAATATTTCCCTCTATACCGATTACCTTTGTGAAAATTTCTAAAGTTAACCGGAGTAGAATAACGTGTAGTATTAGGTTGTCTCCAGTTCTGGGAAGAAGAATCACCCTGGAATTGATCACTATGGTTCTGGGCATAATTACGATTACTCTTTTTATTGAAATTTTTCTGGCTACCCTGAAATTTACGCATAAAATTTGGGCCATAAGGTGCTGCCGAAGCAACTGGCAGACCTTCTTTCACCTTAGAGTTACTAATGGTTATGTGCGGATGCGCAGTAACATACTGGCTACAGTATTCTTCCATTTCTTTTATGTTTTTAGGCTTACGCTCATGAAGAAAAGATAGAAAAGCTTCATTAACAGAAGACATAACCTTATCTCTAAGTAGTAAATCCATAAGAGCTTCAAATGTATTTTCTGTCTTAGACAACTCAACCCATCGTAAAAAAGTAAGACGGATGCCTGAGATGAATTCAGAGAATTCAACTCCAGTTTCTGGTAACATGGTTTTAAATTTAAGACGATATCCGTCCTCGTTAAGTTGGTACTTCTTTAACAATGCCGCCCTGACAACCTCATAGTTGTTTTTTTGTCAGGCACATCTACCATACTCAACAAAGTCAAAGCATCACCTCTAAGTATCTTGGACAGATGATACACATATAATGTTTTATCTATATTATGCACATTACATGCACTTTCAAATCTATCTAGATAAAATGTTATATCATCGATTGAGGGATTAAATGCTGGTAGATTAAGCTTGAAATCCTTAGCATTAGTCTTATTTGACACCTTATTTGCATCATTAGCATTACCAGTGTTCAATAACTTTAACTTCTCTAACTCTAAAGCTAAGACTTTTTCATCATGTTCCATTTTTGCTTTTCTCTCATCAGCCTCTCTTTGTAACCTTCTTTCTTCAGCCTCAGCCTGTAACTTTCTTTCTTCAGCCTGGGCCTGTAACTTTCTTTCTTCAGCCTGGGCCTGTAACTTTTTTTTCTTCAGCCTCTATTTCAAGTCTCTTATTTTCAGCTTCTTTTTCAAGTCTCTTATTTTCAGCTTCTTTTTCAAGTCTCTTATTTTCAGCTTCTTTTTCAAGTCTCTTATTTTCAGCTTCTCTTTTTTTGTTTTTCCATTTCCATTTGAAATCTTTTTTCCTCCACCTGCATCTGCAGTTTCTTTTGTTCTATTTCAGCCTCTATTCTCTTTTGTTCAGTTTGTTCTTTCATTTTCTTTTCTTCCGACTTCAATGCCTTGGCATATTGAACAGTCGCAAATTCTTCCAACTTATCACCTGTCTTCCCAAGGGCTTTACCCTGCTCAATAAAGTACTCAAATGTAGACATGATGTCTAAAATGTGAGTACAGAACCTGAAATAATTAATTATCTTATTTCAATGTTAAATAGCAACAAGACTTAATAAAGTGCTTGTATAATCTCTATGTTGAACCCAATCTCTGTGGGAAACAGGAGTTGACACCAACTTGTATTATCAAATGTATAATAATATCACAAGTCACCTCTTAATTAACAGTGCACTACCCAAATCAGTGCATAACCATCAGTTATTTATCATAACTGCACTACAATAGTGCATAAGCAAAAAACACCAGTTAGTTATGATAAGTGCACTATAGACCAATAGTGCATGAGCATATATTAACAATAGTGAAAGCTAACTATGCAAGAACTATGTAAACAATAACAAGACAATGTAAACAATAACAAAGGTCACCAACAATGTAAACAATAACAAAGATCAAAGTCAATGTAAACAACAACAAAGATCAGAGTCAATGTAAACAACAACAAAGATCAGAGTCAATGTAAACAATAACAAAGATCAGAGTCAATGTAAACAATCAACAAAGATCAAAGTCAATGTAAACAACAACAAAGATCAAACAATACGAAAACATTCGCATAAGTCAAATACACAAACAGCAAAACTAAAAAGAAATATGCGAAGATATGACTAACAAATGACGCTACAGTGTATACACAAAAATATACGTAAAGAACTGAATAATAGCAAAGGGGAGACCTACAAATACAAACAATCGAAATCGAAACTAAAAAACACAAAGAAAGAGAGAAAAGAAAAAAGAAAAAAAAATATATACAAGAAACAAAAATAAAGCACAACTCGTCACAACTAAACAGATATAGCAACGATTGTCGCTAGCAAATTTCACTGTAGGAAATTCGCACAGTCCCTAACGAAAACGCTAACAGTAGAACCTCTGTGACGTGGTATCTTCTACTGCAAGACTCCGCCCAACCGAGAAAACCCGCTGAAATATAAACATATAAATATACAAATAACAAATAACATATAACATATAAACATGTATCATGAAAACAATAGGAGAAAGTGTGAAAGTACAGAAGGCTCAGTTAGAACATAAGGGCACAGTTCACAAACAAAACAGGCCACTTAACTTCTATAAATCCAGCGTCAGCACGGTGCAGAACAGGATGTAATCAGCATTCTGAGGATAATGATCCAACGTTGATTAACTTCTGCTCCCATAAACAGCCATGACGAAGGAAATGAGCTTCTAATACTGCAACAGTTGTTACGGCACTTGACCTTCTGAATCTTCTAAATTGATTTAACCGGCACTTGACCTTCTGAACCCGCAACAGTACCCCTGAGACCGGAACAGTTGTTACGGCACTTGTCCTTCTTTTCACCAGATCAGGAAATCCATTCGCTCGGTACTTGTCCTTCTAATTTTACATAAACTTCAATATTGCCGAGCAGCGCCGGGTAGTTTTCAAAATCAGCAACTGTCAGAAAATCGGGATACTTTCAATAAAATTTCTTGTAAGGTGGTAGTTGATGCTGTAGTTGTATCTAGTATGATGATGATGTCTGGGTTTGCTGACCCCCTTGATAGCTGGAATCAGAGTGAACCAACCTATGGCCACCAAAAATGATATGGTGCGCCAAAATATCAGATGATAGAACCAGCTCTGGCCACCAAAAATGATAAGGGTGGATTTGAGCTGAAGTGGTAACTTGCCACCCTTATCGACACCTGGTATTAAAGTGTAAGATGTAGGTGTCTTCTCTGATTTAGGATGTTGCTGTGTATGTGGTAGTGGAACAGTTCACAGGGTTATCACACAGGCAACATGACGTGTAGAGTCATAGAAAGGGTAACTTCGTTGTATAAGTTTCTTCCATTTATTGCACGCCACAAAACAGTCATGATACTTATGACATCAACATAGTTAACGAGTTCAGCAAGATGATATGGCACATTGAAAACAATTTCTGTAGTCAGCAATGACAGCTGTTGTATATATGCGTCATAAGACATCACAGTTCAATAGATTCAGAAATTCATAAATCATAGAGTTCTAGTTCGTGAAGCTGTATAAATAATAATAATATTCCCCTCCTGATGCTAGCAGATCAGATGTATACAATCAGTCCGTTTACTGTCTGCACGTGAATAGCATACATGGGCTACAGGTCAGCTCGACCTTTATAATGTTCCTAAGTCTAACCATCTGACTTGGACGTGATCTCTGATATAACGAATCCTGGAACACAGACAATAGTCTTGTTGGTCTAGAGCGACCCATATATATTTAACTAGTTCAGGTATACAGATACCGGTGACTTAATCCTAGTCAAAGTACCTCTCCATTTTGAATCACACAGGCGAGCAAATAGGCGACAAAATGACGAACCTCTAGATGATAGCATAAAGTTCGATACAAGAGGAATTACCTTATTTCGGAAAATCAACCATGAACATATGCCTCCAGGCAGGCGTGAATAATACTGGGAAATAGTCTAGTTAGCTAACTAACTCACAAAGACAATGTATTTCCCTCAGAGAATCACAAGACGCAGGTCGCGTCTGCTCGCTTCTTAAACCATTTCTAAACTGCCCGAACTGGGCGGAACACACAGAACGAACTCCCAGCTTTTGACATGCGCAGAACGACAATCTCTGAGTTGCCGTTCACAATAAGACGATTCTAAGAACATTCGAGATAAAAGTCTTACACAGCCGCGCCTTTTATGGTCATGAAAAGAAGCGTTAAGAAAGGTTTCAGACATCTACCATAGTTGACTGGTACTACCAAATAAGGAGATGTGGTCACGCTTCGTTCAAGAAATTATAGACCGAACGTGTCTCTATACAAGAGAAGGCAAACTCCTAAAAAATTGTAGTTTCGATAACTCGGATTATGTCCCTTTGACCATAGAAAACATAATACACACTTCAGTCAAAAAATGATCATACATATCAAAAAATGTTTATACAAACGAAAAATAGTCTATTTATATATATATTCTTCTTCTTCTTCTTCTTCCTCGTTCGTCCTGAAAAGGACGGTGGTTGCGTTGTGTCTGTTTACGCCTAAGCTGTGATATCTGCACCTTTCGGTCGACACATCCGACTTCTGCACAGCATTTTTTAGGACCGGGTTTGCCTTCCCATTGCGATCCGTGCTCGCTCAGCCAGCCTGCACTGCTGTAGACTGTTTCCAGGACCACCACGTGGAGGTGGAGCACGGTCTTGACCAGCTCTGGTTCGCTGGTCCTGACGCAGGCAGTCAAGCTATGAGTCGCTGACTGCGGTCTCTATTGCTGAACAAAGTAAGTGGTCCAGAAACTTTATGGGGACTAAGCTAATTTCATGGACGAAAATAACTGTCAGGCGAGCTAACTGCAGGTGGAAAACGTTGATTTGTAGCTTGGGAAATTCCGCACTGAGAAAAATCTGCACGACACAATGGAAAACTTAAACGTTGCCAACTGATTTTTGTCCGCCTTGTTGCTTCCTGCCTGAATAAACCTGTTTACGCAAGTGCATAAGGCGTATGTAACGGTTTCACACTAAGATTATATGGCTTTCTGTAACTCGTGGTTTGTCCAGTGGGAGCTGTCTTGTTCAGCTGGATCCAGTTTGGTGCCGATCTTGAAATGCGAGGAAAACAGGATTGGTTCTTTAAATGTTTTCTTGTTGAATATTGTGCTTTCAAATATTATGTCGGTCTCTAACGTAGCACTGATGACATAAACCAGATAAGTGCCTGTGCAACAAGAAGAGGAAGACAAAATAACACAAGGAGAAGATAACTAAAGAACCAGACAATTGCATGTTGAACCAAGAGGAAAACAAAAGAACACGTAAAGAAGACATCTGAAGACAAGAACCCGACAAGTGCATGTGGAACAAGAGGAAGACAAAAGAACATAACAAGAAGACAACTGAAGACCGTGATTACCCCCATGACAAGTGCGATCCATTGTAATTGCAAGGGTAAGTGAAAAACACATCACACAGAAATGATGCCAACTTGCATTTGAGTTCACCCAAGAACACACGCACAGTGCCCTGTTGAGTGCTGCACACTTACTTTTTCCCATGAAGATAACTGAAGTAACCAGTCAAGTGCACGTGGACAAGCAACGAAAGTTATCGTGAATGACACAACTGAAGTCCTGAGAAAGAACCAGACATTTTGCCTGTGGATTCAATTTCTTCCAAAAGAACCATTTGCTTTCGAGAAATAACCCGTGAAGACAACATACCATTTTCAACAAGTGCAAATAGGGAAAAAAAGCAACTAAGAAGAAACAACTGAAATAACCAGGAGTGCATGTGGAACAAGAGTAAGACTGTCCAAGAACATACAAGAAGATCACTGAAACAAGAACCAGAAACTGACAGACTAGCATCAATAGCACCAACAGCGGGGACACTAAATATGGATAAGGGAGAGATACTGAGAACAATTAATGATCGCCTGTTAGAGAAAGACACTGCAATAGATGAATTATCACGGTTAAGACTGTTGGAATTTGGCATCAAACGTAAGGCTATCAGAAATGGACATATGAGAGGATGCATCCGTCGTTTTTATAACTAGCGAGCTACAGGAACAGTTAGCATTCACACTCTTCGACATATACTGAGGGAGACTAAGCACTTATGGGTTTGCCCGGAGTGCAATGATGTCGATTCTTTTCAACAATAACAACAATAACAATAAAAGACATATTCTTCTTTCATCTGTCTCCTTGATGCTCGCAATGGAGCGTGGAGCCAGCAATGTAGTTGATCTTAGAGAGCTTGCGCTATAACTGAATTAAAATTGATAAACACAATAAAAATCTGCTGGGAATCGAACGCAAGACGCGTGGTTAAACAGTTCCGTCGTTCGACCTCTGCGCAAGTAAGTCTTCTTCGCGGTGACATTACGTTCTGCTTAGCTTATATTTTTGAAATCTGCCTCCTGCTGATCTCTGTGTTTGCTAATACCAGGCTTATTTCGTCAGCAACAATGAGGTCTTCGTTTTTTCTAAAACTAGAGATTATACCACCTGCGGGTATCCTTCAGCAGACAACCATTCGCACCCCCAACCCATCTTAGAATTATCTGTTCTTAAGCTCTGTATATCATTTAAATTGTTCTGTAAGAACAATCAATAAAGTTTAAATCTTTTACTATGCTTTTTCTGCCATCCTGTAGTGATCAGGAATCAGAGGAAACACATCATATGCGAGTAAATCTCGTCTTTTCTAAACAATAACATTCTTAACCTAGCTTTTTAATCAGTTCAATAATTACTTATATTATTTTGAACTAAACGCTGGGACCATAAAAAAAGATATGCGCATTTAACTCATCCAATAATCGCACAAGATTAAAAACAAATAAAGTACATGATCAGAGTACGGTACATTTTGTAAAAAATTAAACAGGTTGTTGTTGCGCAGGCTAGCAAGTTTTATGTTATTGTGGCGTATGCATGTTCTTTGCCCGAAATATCCTGTGTCATTATTGTATTATTTTATAGCAAATAGGGAGCTTATGACATGAATCAGCCAAATGCCTGTGGAATAAAAGATACGACGCTGGCGATGGATAGGACACAATTAGTATGCACAATAAAGGTAGATTAATACTGCCGGAGAGGAAACTTGTTGGTAGTATTACAAGACAGTTCTTATTCTGGAATCCCCAATCTAAGAAAGGCAGAGTGAGATCAAAGAACACACGGAGAAGAGAGCTGGAATGTAATGAAGAAAACATGGAAAGAGCTTGAGCGGATGGCACAGGACAGGAAGAGTTGACATAAGTTTCTTGAAGGCCAGAGCTCCTTGGGAAGTTGAACGGTGCTGATGATGATGAATACTAACAGACACATTATTTGAATGTATACTAGTGTCTCTTGTCTGGCGTTCATGGTGAAGATAGTTCACGAACTTCACGAGTTCATGGTGAAGATAGTTCACGGACTTCACGAGTTCATGGTGAAGATAGTTCACGGACTTAACGAGTTCATGGTGAAGATAGTTCACGAACTTCAAGAGCTCATGGTGAAGATAGTTCACGAACTACACGAGTTCATGGTGAAGATAGTTCACGGACTTAACGAGTTCATGGTGAAGATAGTTCACGAACTACACGAGTTCATGGTGAAGATAGTTCACGGACTTAACGAGTTCATGGTGAAGATAGTTCACGAACTTCACTAGCTCATGGTGAAGATAGTTCACGAACTTCACGAGCTTATGGTGAAGATAGTTCACGAACTTCACGAGTTCACGATCTTCACGGTCACACTATTCTGTCGTTTCAGATGATGCACAGTAATATAATAAGTCAAGGAGCTTATATTATGCCCACGAGCATGAGACATAGGAAGATTACTTAGCCAACAAGAAATGTTAACTCAATGGACGCTGTAAGTACATCGATTCTTCTTCCTCGTTCTCTCTAATATAACAACATCTGTTTCTCTCATAATGTTCTCTTATGCTTCTCTCATTGCCAGTAGCGGCTCGTCCTTGGGGGATAGTAAGGTCTTTTCCCACAAGAACTTTAAAAACCGAAACCGTTTGTTAAGGTTTTAATAGTGACATGTAATAAGTCTTTGCAAATACATTATAACCGCCATGATTCAAAGTTGAACCCTCCTAAAACTATCTGTCTCACCCGTCTCTTTTTGCTTTGATCTCTCTCTCTCTCTCTCTCTCTCTCTCTCTCTCTCTCTCTCTCTCTCTCTCTCTCTCTCTCTCTCTCTCTCTCTCTCTCTCTCTCTCTCTCTCTCTCTCTCTCTCTCATATTTTCATATTTCTACTTTCTTAATTCGCACGCTTCGAATTCACATCCTTTCTGAGCTCGGGGATGACAAAGACCATCCCCAAGAATTCGAAGCATTGTTTGACGCAGTTTAGTTTCACAAATCAGGCGTCACAACACAGGACAATATGCTTAAATGCCCAAGTACACAATACGCCAAACGTTACTCCTGTTACCACTGTTGACCGTCCACAAGATAACTAGAAATGTCTGTTCTTGATAATAATGTGATGTTAATATCGCTCTCTTTCATACCCAGGGCCGGATTAACCATTAAGCAAAATAAGCACGTGCTTAGGGCACCAAGGGAAGGGGGCACCACAGAATTTTCTCTCTAGCTATCATGCCCTTAACTCTCATCTCTTTCACTGGCACAGTCATCTTTAGTCGAATTTTTTGTAATTTTCAATATCTGCCGTGTTCGACTTTAATCCGAATTGTTAAAAAAAAAAAAGAAAGAAAAAACGTTTTCTTTGGTATGGTGAGTGACTGAAAGTGTCAGACATAGACCTAGAGTTCAGTATGTTTGCCTGTCTTACCAACGTTTTTCTGCATTAATTTCAGTGGAGTCTTGCCAGGAAGAAAATTAAATTTTCAGTCTTTTCAGCACTTATTGAGTCTTAACGTCTTGTCAGTTAAGCAATGGAAGCGCCGGAGGGACGGGGGGGGGGACATTGGGGGCTGTGCTTAGGGCATCAGTTGGCCTTAATCCGGCCCTGCTCATACCTCAAAGGCAGTCTGATCGCTCTTGTAACAGGTAATGAACTTCGAGTAATTATAAAGTTCTTATCAATTGCGGTTTTTCAATTTGTCCACGTACAAAAATTAAATGTTTTAGGCTTTCTTGGTGTACTCTTGAAGATGTGCCTGTACTATTTTTTTAGTATATGATACTGTCACTGTCAGGGCGCTTTTTTTGTGAGTGTGTTTTCTTTGTAAGTGCGTTTGCTTGAATTTTTTTGCTGTTGTGATCTCACAACAAATGGTGTTGTGCGCCGGTATTCAGCCGAACGGTAAATTATGCATAGTAAATTATGTTCAGCGAAGCGTGTGCAAGAAGTTCATTTGTTTGGCGAACTTTGGTAGCGAGGACCGAGTGGGTAGCGAGGTGTGTTGGAAGGGGCAGTTGACGGCGAGTAGCGAGGGAGAAAAGAAGTGTTGCTACTAGAGGCCAGTGATTTTTGGTACAGCAGATTTTAGGCTGAAGAAGATTATTGAAGAGATTTCATGACAGCTGATATTGAGGATGAGAGAGATGTCTGAACTTCATGTATCACTAAGACTGTTCACTGCCCTACAACAAATGTTACAGGATTTATTACATAAACTTCTTGGAGATTGAATCAGCTGTTCGAGGGGATTTATTTGTAATGAGTCGTTACCTAGACAGTGAGCTCGATAGAGGTGCAGGCCTGTTGATGTGAGCTCTACATTTAAAGATATACCTACATACACCCTACCGGCACAGTCGCCTTAAACGCTTGCTGTATATACACGCTTGCGCGCATATAGGAACATGTGTAACAACACAGTAATCCTCACCAGTAAAAAAACGTTGTAACATCCAATGCTCATCGCTGTGTAATTGCTCCCTCACAGGGGTTGGCGAAGGCCAGTGCTCTCAGACTGCTCCTTTCGTGGAGCCGACGTCCATGGATGACATGTTGTACTGTTAGTTTACCTTCCCCGCATGTGTCCAGATGATTGTCGGACTTTTGTTGATCAGATGCTATTGGAATCTGCAATGGCCGATTTTCAGTCCTTACCAAAAAGGGATCAAGTGATCTTCTTTGGTTTTTAAGGACCATCTACAATTGCACAGGGATAACTCCATCTGTGCTCCAGTCTCCTCCCTTAGATCACACAAGCAGGATCTCAGCACAGTGCACGAACTATGTGGCACTGGCGAGGATCCCAATTGGTTTATACAGGAATCACACACTCTATAAATATTTTTGTGGTGGGTAGGTTTCTTAATTTTTAAATTTTGCCAGGGCAGCGGCCAAATTGCCTACTCTTTACGATGTCCAACTTGCCGAGGGATTTTTAACGAAGATTCTGGGGAGGGGGGGGGGGGGGGGGAGAGGTATGACATCATTATTAACCACTTGTTCTGAAAAAAATTTCCGTCAGTTATATTCCCTGTACTGGGAGCGAACCTGGTACCTTTATAATTAGAAGCGGACCTCATGCTTCTTAGACATTCCGACCCCAAAGTGATCAAGTGAAAATTGGTTTAATAACATTTCAGTCGGACGTCATCGTCTTCATCGTCAATTTCATCAACATTCTCACTGGTGGTGTTTCCCCATGTATCCTTAAATGCACAGAGTAACCACCGCATCAATATTTGAGAAAACTGTCGGCTGCATGAGAGGAGCAGAGTGGTGACGTGGCTTTCTCCATCCCAGGTGCGTGAGAAACTGTGTGGTGACAAGAGAAACCTGAGAGGACTGCCACCTTTAAAAGAGAGATACAAAAGGTAAAGATTATCCCATAGTATATATAGCTCCAGCATCGAGAGGTTGGGGGACTATTTCAGTTCCCGCTGCCCTTGCCTTCCCTAAGTCAAGAGAACGTCAAGTACCCTTTTACAGCTGGGTAGACTTCAACATGACGCCACCGTGTTTCGAACCCAGCACCTTTGCGGTGAGAGGCCAGCTAACCACTCTGCCAGTCGGAAGCAGATAAATGTGGTTATGTGAGAGCAAAAGAAACAGGAGAAGAACTATTTGACAACTATTGAAACCTTGCAAAAATCAACCTGTGAATTTCACGGATGTGACTGGATTTTCTGTTCTGTTTTAATCCGACTAGAAACAGACTTTATGCGCTCATGTATATGGTTTTAGGACTAAGCCATCGTAACTCCGAACCAACAATGCATTTTAGAAGCAGGGCGCTGTTGGCCAAAATGAATGTCACAGTAGGATGTGCGAGACTTTGAACAAGCAAGGCTTGAATGCGCTGTGAAATTGCTTTGTGGCTAGAACAGTGACTTGAATACTACGTCAAGGCTCCCACAGTGGTCCGCTTTGTGTACTTTTTGGTTTATATAAAAACAGAAATGCACATTGTCTTTTTTCATTATCATGGAGGGTAAAAGGACATTGGTGGTTGTTGATTCTGAAGACAGTGACGTAGATGAGGAGATTCAGGTCAGTAAAGTTTTGATGTATCATTTTGTTTATAATTTCAGAAATTAAGATTTTTTTCTGTTATTCCGCCCACTCCCTACTAACTTTGGAACTAGTCTTTTATATTTCTGTGACCTCTCTCCCCTTTCCTCGATCTTCCGTCTTTTACAAAAACGTTCTCTGAAATCCCGCTTTCATTTTAATTCCATCAACTGCACTGAGGCGCGTGGAGTGGTAGAATGGTTAGGGCGCTTGCTTCTCGAGGCAGAGTTGCTGGGTTCAAAACCTGATAGTTTTACATTCTAGTCTACCCAGCCTCACATGCGTGCCTGACTCTTCTCTTGAGGTAGGGAAAACAAAAGACATCGAGGAAGGAAACTGGGTCACACCTCCTCATAAAGCTGGATCTAATATAATGAAGTCTCTAACACTTCAGTTCCCCTATAACAGTATCTGACATGGGACTGCCAATACCTTACTTACCCAAAAGTGTTGCAGAAAAGAAGAGTTTGTTTAAATGCGGTGTTTGAGAACGTGAGCAATTGTTGTTTGTTCTAAGTTGTCTGCTTTACTACTTATTCTTATGTTGTGCTAGTGGATTAAATTGTGCTTCTCCATGCGTTCTTAACCAGTATAGTTTTAGGTAATTTGCTTCGCAATCCACCAGGTCAGTGTTTACCAAACTTGTAATAATCGCGTACCCTTTATAAGAGTTTAAACTAACCGGTGTATCTTTAAAAAAAAATATTGACTTGCATTGGCGAGGTACGTTCCGTTCAACCTAGACACATGGTCCGTCGGTTATACTAGGGTGCATGTTCAAATATGAGAGACTTTGTTTTCTGGGTTTGTGATTTACTTACTAGACAATTTAGTAATCATGGCGAACTTTTAGTTTATCACCTGATTGCTGTACTGCTGAGCCATCATTATTATCTAAGCAACCAGGACCAATCCTCAACGGTTAATTCTCGTATTAACCCAATGGCAATTATACATCTCACCTCCAGCATATCTACTCCAATCATGTTCTCCATTGTACCTCTCACGACTTGTGACGGTATTGCCTCCCCTGCTTTGCAGTAGTGGTCAAACAGTGGCCAAAACTCAAGAGTATCTAATATGGGCTTCAAATGTATCTACCTTCGCGCAAGATTACTCTTGGCAGTGATGTAGATAGGAGGGTGATGACACTTCTATTACAAAGGGAGTCTTCACAAGATATTCAGAATTAAGTGAGAACAATATTGCTTTGGCTGAGTATGTTAACTCTGTAATTCTGCCGACGCTTTTGTGAAGGATTTAAGCACTTATTACTTTAAGCTCGTTTAAGCCCCCACCCCTGATTTACTCAATGGAATTCTATTATTCTAGTATAGCTTTCTTTAGAGTGTGTGTTGTAATTTGACTGAGACAAACATGCAGTAACTTTAAAAGGATTAAATCGAAGTTAAATTTGAAACATTACAAATAACAAAATTTAATAATCACTTTAGGTTTTAACAGTTGGAAATAATTTGAATAGTTATGGATCAAGAAAAGTTATCATCATGGTCTTTAGGGAATGTGAGATATTACAAGAAGTTCAAGTGGCAGCATATATTTGAACTTAGCTGCCAATGACGGTTCTGCTCCTTCTTATGGGTTGGTTCTTTTCACTCTGCTCGAGCTCGTCTCTGATCAAGGTTGTCGGGGGTAGCTCGTTTCCCAGATATGTCAAGGAGAGTCTACCACGTGGGCCCTTCGTCTTAAAGCTTAGGCTACGGTTCCCGTCCTGTTCCAGAGATGGTACTATCTGCTGGTACCACCAATAACTATGGTAAAAGAATAGAACGAAACACTCTTCTGAGTACGGCATTTTCCACCCCATATCTTCCCATACCACCATCCCAATTACTCAGAATTTACCCTCGGTGAGAACTAAATTTAATCCCTCGGGATAAAACTGTCTTTACACTTAAATAGAATAGCTTTCTAGTTACTTTATATTTAAATGAAAAGGTTAATAATACAGATAGGTTCTGTTTACATATACATCTCCCCTGATTGAAAAGTGTCCACAATATAAATTGAATATGTTTTCATTTATGTTTTAAACTGATTGAAAAGTTTGAAACTTCCATTACTTTAAAATGAATATTTTCACATAGACATTTACACTGGTTTAAAGCTTGATGTAAGTATTATACTTAGAATGTACATCCTTTCTTTCATCTTTCCCTCCTTGTTCCATAGGGAACCTGGAACTACTTTATGCTTTTAGTTCTCTTTACGAAACTATCAATAAAGCAATCACCAGCCCGTGCAGTGGTGGTTCACGAATCATCATTCTATACTTCACATGGTCATATATACATATATATGTTAGTTCACATGTTAGTAATAAAATATGAAATGTAAATCACAACTTACGCCAATCCTGACTCACATACTTTTTGCTCAGATGAATAAAAGAGACTTGACTCGGCCTCCTACACGCGTCTGGGATGTCGTTAATTTAATAAGTTCCCTCTCTGACTTCGTGTGTGGTCATTCAATTTCCTCAGTCTCGGTTTCCTTATTTAAAATGTTAGAGATTTCCTGGGCTATATTGTAAGTCCTGATAAGTACTCCAATAAAAGGTGTCCGGTATATTAAAAAGGAATTCTGAATCCTTATTCTAACTGTAGCAGTCTGATGTCTTGGCGAGCGATTTCTCAAGTGAAGTAGCTTGAGAAAATAATCAGGTTATATTCCTAGCCTTCCCACGCCTTCGTTTGTTATGAGCTATCAAAAAACTCCAATCATATTCAAACAGGCCAGGTTATGGGGTAATTTCAAAATATTCCGACATCGGATAATTTTTAACGTAAGGCAGAGGTCAACTCTCCCATATATGGTAATACGATGTCCGATGCCCGTGTGTACACACTTCCAAACACACCGATAACCGCATATGACCATGTGTTCGAGATGTAGCAATCTAACTTTTATCTAAAGTAATCTTGTCATCCATGTCTTGTCGGTGATTAAGCCGATAGAGCTGGCCGATGTACGTGTTAATCTGCCGCGCCTATAGCCAACAAATCTGGGCAGCGCCAGCAAATGTAATTATTATCCCCTACAGGGTGTGTCAAGCAATTCGACAATACTCAAATATCTGCTACTTAGCAGAAAAATAACGAAGACAGAAAGAAAGAAAAGTGCGATAAATGACAGCACATAATAAAAATCAGTATCACAAATGTACCGATACTGCCGGAGAGAAACAAAAATCGATAGGGGCCGCCCCGTTTTGCCACACGACTACATCTAATTCAACCATGCCCCGAACCATACTTCTCACCTCCAGCACATCTACTTCACCCATGTCTTCCACCATACCTCTCACCTCCAGCACATCTACTTCAATTATGCCCTCCGTTGTATCTCACCTCCAGCACATCCACTCCAATCATATCATCCACGATACCTCTCACTCTCAGGACATCTACCCCAATCATATCCCCCCTTAAACCTCTCTCTCCAAGCACACCTATTCCAATCATTTCCTTCACTATACCTTTCACCCACAGCACATCTAATTCAATCATGTCCTCCACTATACCTCTCACCTCCAACACATCTACTCCACTTATGTCCTCCACCATACCCTTCCCCTCTAAGCACATCTACTCCAATCGTTTCCTCCAATGTACCTCCTTCAGTTCGGTTAGTTTGAGGGAGACCAAGAGTATACAGTTTCTCCCCATCCCTAGAAATAACCTTACCTTTTATGGCTATAAAAGCTGTATTGTAAATGTCATCACAGTAACCAATTTCCATTTCAGGATATATTAACTGAGCCTGATGTTTAAAATCTTCTGTAAGATCATCTCTGTATTTCATCCTTAGTGCTAGTGGGTCACCAACTCCACAGGTTCTAAGTAAAATGTCATCTGACGTTTCTTGCTGCGTGCGATAATGGAGACTCTAAAAGTAGACGGAAAATAAAAAAAAAACGACCCCAGATCTTGTTGAATCATTTAAAAAAAAAAAAAGAAAAGAGAAACACATTGATATATTGACCCAAAATTAATGTTAAGGGAAACAATACAATTAATGTCTAACTTTCATTACCAAAAACACATTGCGTCCCCTGTTTCTGTAAGGTACAAATTGACAGACGTTCATATATATACACTGTTCAAATAAAGAAACGCAACTTTTTTGGTGTTACTTTTATAAAAGATGTTCGCTGATTAGACATCATTCAACCTATCGACTGTGTCCATCTGGTCATTAACTTCTCGTGGTTACTTGAATTGTACTCACCTCATGATTCGTGAGGTCATGAAAGAAGTCAAGGTCAAAACAACATTTTTGACAATAACTCGTGACAGGTTCATGAGAATCCCGTGAAACTTACTGAACACAAAACTCTCTGACCATATTATTGAATGCTTATAAAAGATTGACGCTCCTCGAATAAATTCATTTGAAAATTCAATGCGCAAGTATGGCTCATCTCACTACAGAACAACGACTCATCATCATTGGACGTTTACAGACTGGACAGTCACAAAGTGTAGTGGTCAGACAATTTAATGTGGTTAGAAGCACCATTAGTCGCCTTTGGAGGCGATTTCAAGAAACTGGCTCAGTAGCAGACCGGCCGCGCAGTGGAAGACCCAGAGTCACAACTCCTGCCGAAGACCGCTTCATACGGCTGCGTCACCTCAGGAATCGACTTGCATCTGCGTCCTCCACAGTCCAGTCAATGTCAGCAGCTCGTCGAATTTAAGATCAAACGGTCAGGAACCGGCTGCGCGACACTGGTCTTTGGGCTAGAAGACCCTACAAAGGTCCTGTTCTTACGGACCGGCATCGCCAGAACCGACTGCAGTAGGCGAACCAGCATCGTCAATGGACCATTGGGAATGACTGGAGACGGGTTTGGTTTTGTGATGAATCATTTTTTGTGCTCCAGCGACACGATAGACGGAGAAGAGTTTACCGCAGAGTCCATGAGCGCTACGCCCAGAACAGCGTTGATGAGGCTCCTCCACATGGTGGTGGAGGTGTACTGATGTGGGGGGGGGGGGGGGGGGGCCGATCAACTTCATGGGAAGAAGTGACCTGGTGTAAATTGAAGGACGCCTAAATGCCCAATGATACGTTGCTGAAATTCTTCGTCCTCACGTCCTTCCACTTGCTGCACGAGGGTCGATTTTTCAGCAGGATAACGCTCGACCTCATGTGGCACAACTCACCACCCAGTTCCTCGCTGACAACAACGTCCAGACCATTCCGTAGCCAGCCATGTCATCAGACATGAACCCCATAGAACACTTATGGGATGAACTCGACAGACGACTCCGCCAGCGAGACGCGGCTCCAGCCAATCTCCGACAGTTGTCTCTTGCACTGCGGGAAGATTGGGCAGCCATCCCACAACAACAGATTGTTGCCGTCATTTTGGACGGTGGAAAAAATACCAACCTAATGTATGTTTGGTTTAATGCGATCAAAGAGAGATAAATGTTTATTATCTTTCTGCGACAGTCTTACAGGTACATTTATCGCTGATGGCGACATAGTGAGCGAAGCTCACAAGGAGTAATTATACTGTACTCCAGTATGGCTTCATATTTGATAGACTAGGTCTAAGTTGACCTGTGACATACATAAGCCTAGGAATCATCTTTATGGATCCGCAATGCAGGCGGAATATGGTTTGGCAGAAAGTATATTTAATCTCAGAAGCTTGTGTAAAATGAGAGTGACCTGATTATCGAGGCCCGCGACCAGCGGCCTGATTTCGTTGTCATCATATTGGTCCGTGTTTACGGCCAATATTCTTTACCAGAATGAAGTATCTGGCATGTGAGGCCAGTCTGAAGTCTTTTGCTAATTGTAGGACAATGGCATTGACTTTGTTTAAATAATTGATATCGCCCGTACTAAGCAAGATATTTGCTAGGGCTTACCTGACGGGGCTCAGTCAGGGATTAGAGCTATTGCATGAACAGTAAAAATTGGTCAAGACATTGTTACATGTCTGGGATCTGTGATGCCTGAAGCTGACCTTTGTAACTACACACATTATGTACTCGATCTTATACTATTGACTGTTTCGTCCATCATCATCGTATTATCGTACGTCATGAATAAATATTGTACACGTCAGCAGCATTCCCTACTTCACTGACTTCTACTTGTGGTTGTGTGAGTTAATGTAAAGACGTCCAAGAGCCTATACGGCCTTCGTGTTATCAGCACTGTTATTTACTCACCTACACAATCAACCACATTGTAATACAAGTACTACATGTCTGAACCTACAGGAATACTGACATTATATATGTGTCTACTATACCCTGGCGGCACCTCACGCTAGTGACCTAATTCCTCGCTACTACTTGGTACTGTCCAGGACAACACGACACGCTCAACGTACTAACATTCATAACACATCAAAATAGTACGTTACATCTGGGCATTTACACTGAACAACCTTTACATCTCCAGTCAAACAGACTTTTACATCTGGTGGACCAGATTCGTGGGTTTTTTGTCAACGACACGGATTTTCCTGCCCACATCTGGATTTATACATCCGGAAGACAAGATTGACGTTTAGTTGTCAGCTACACAGTAGGAAATAGGTCAACGTCTGCTGACCGACGTATACATTTATGGATGATACAGAATCGTTACATGGACCACAGCTGCTGCAGAATTGCTACATGGACCACAGCTGCTACAATAGTGCTACATAGACCACAGTTGCTAACGAAGTTATTTAACACTGTGACAGTCGTCGAAGGACATATGTGTCAAAAGTTCACGTCACAATTTTACGTGCAAGCTCGAATTGTAAACATAGAACAGTTCAATCTGTTGTTTACTATGACAGCCTACAAACATTCTCAACTGAAGTCGAGTTTGATTTGATTGCTTCACTTTGGAGACTACTACACCTGTTGTCAAGTTACGGTGACCTTCAACGGTGGAACGTCTACTTGTGTTTACAAGTGTACTGCAATGAACTGCCTCTTTGCGGTTGTAGAGGATTACGCTTAAAGATAAGTGGCCTGGTTTTACATGTTAAACTGAGTATTTATTTTGTGTGCAAATAAGCCTTCCTCGTTACATTCATTATATGCATTCTATTGTTTACATATTCTTTGTTTACTTGTTGAGTTAGTGTGTATTTTTTTTTCTCTGCGGGTTCAGGTTGGAGGGTCTTACAGTAAATATCCCACTCAACCGAGGGTTACTGTAAGCGTTCTTTAGGGATTGTGCATATTTCTCACAGTGGAAATTGCAAGCGACTTTTGTTGCTATTTATTTATTTATTTTTTTCTCTTTGCTTTGACGAGATCTGTTAGTGTTGTTTTCGTTATCTTTTCTCCGTACTTTAGTTTTTGATTCGTTTTGGTTTGTATTTGTCTGCCTTCTCTTTTCTATTGTTAATTTCTTTACACCCTTTTGTTTATACACTGTGTTGTCATTGTATTATTGTGAATTTTTCGCAGTTATCATTGTGATTTTTCACAACTGTAGCGAAATTTGGTTCCTCTTGCTTTGTTGTGGAAAAAAATGTGTAGCGCGACTCCCACACACACACACACCAGCGCAAGGTCAGCGCGGCGGTCTTTCTTTGAAGTTTGTAGTAGACGGGAAATGTGAATTACGGTTAAAAGCCATACAGTATTACCGAAGAATGATGAAATAGCTAATAAGAATGAATGGCGGACTTTCAAAGTTTGCATTTACTGGACATTAAATTATTAACTACCGGAGAACGCCCGGTTGGAATAATATTAAATAAAAATAATTCAACAAAGGAGATAGACTAGGAATTATATCCAAAAGGATATTATTCAAATATAAATAGTTTTAAAGATAATTAATATTTTTCACCTTCATCACATCGGCTAAAAGTTAGCTAATAATCTTTAAAAATTTATTACACTAACAAGCCTCAACGGATTTGTATAAAACTTATATGTAATGAAAGCCTCATATGGGGAAAAGGAAATGATACATAGAAAGGACGGAAGAATATAAGTGTGTAGTGAACGGAAGAAAAAAACAAGTACAGGAAAAACACAGATTGCTTCAAATAGCCTCAAACCAGGAGATGAAACGAAAATCTTTTGGGACTTTTAGAGGTGCTTTCTCGTACGCGCGAGAGACTGAAATATAAGGACAGAGGGACGCGTTGAAAATCACACACACCAAATCCAGAAGCCAAAGTGAGAAACTGGAAGACAGTATCTGCAAGAAAAGTTATTTTTTTCACGCTGCATGCAGGGCAGATTAACTTCAACCAAAATAATCTCACCGTGAGCTTATAGATCCTAAGAGGGTATGTAAGTTTATTAAAGATATATATATGAATAATATCATTTTATTTCAGATTTTATTTCTGATTGATTGTATCAGATATAATTAAAAAGAGAATGACGCTAACCAGAGATAACCTTCACCGGCATTGTCAGGAAGCATAACAATTAATTGGTTAGCCACATATATCATGGCTAGTTCTTGCCTGGAAGCTTACGACATACCAGCAAGTACATAAGTGACTTGACATCCATAAGTGGAAGGCAAAGGTTATATCGTACCCATGTATCATAACCTATGATTTATTCATGTAATTTGTTAATTCTGCACAGTATACCTTATCTTATCATGCTATCTCTGTAACATACTACCATGATTCATTCATTTATATACAAACACTGAAGACATGGTCGCATCGTGAACAGTAGTTGGTGGTGAGATTGTTGGAACAACATGGCCACCTATTACTTCTTGTTCCAGGTTTTTATGATCAATGTTTATGATCATTCCTGATCGAGAAACTAAAGACTTGAAGAAGTTGATCCAGCTCACTGAAGCCTAGAGGTCAACCAAACTTCAACACCTTAGTCCCCCGTAGTTATAGGGCGGGCTGAAGGAAAGTCTTCCGTACTCCAGTGTGTCGGAGGAACCTCGAGCAGACGTGGCTAAAGTTGAGTTTCTTTGTATCCATCCAACAAATCATGTGAGCAGTTTCTAAAACGACTGTCTAATGATGACAACTAGATGGCAAGAGATAATGTGACAATCCTTTTGTTGTAAATTCAGTGGAAGATAAATCCAAGACTTTTTCTATTAGTTATTTTAATTTGTAACTGTAAATAATCATACATTTTACCATCTTCCAACACCCATTTATCATTACAAGAATATATAGATGTACATAATAAATTGGATAATTGTACTCATTTGACTTGTTAAATTTTTAACTGTTAAATTTTGAGTTACCTTTTCAAATTTAATTATATTATCACATAGGGTTACGATAGCGAAAGTAGCAACTTATACTTCTGAAGCCTAAATCTATTGTCCAGCTCAGAGTATTCACAGCTGTAACTCACTTGTGATACCAGTGTACTTCTCGGGCACTGGAACTTCATACTTTCTGGAGAGAGATTCTACTTCTGCTCTACCACTATTATCATAATTGATCCTTGGTTGGTTGCTTATCTAAGAGAAGGAACTCTGAATTCAAACCACCGCTGCCTTGCGGGAATATCCATTTATGGAATTGGCTTCGGGAGTAAACCCTGAGGATAAATCCGGAGTCGGAGTCCCTAAGGCAGTCTAATGTCGATTCGACATTATTCTGGCAACTCCTGCGACATGGCTGGTACCAAACTGTATCGGCTACTGCCGTTCCTTTGGATCTACCGGCTGTGTGGAGAGGGGGGAACATGCTGCATGGGCAACAGCTTGATCTCCATATAACTGTGCCCAAGCTCGCGCCCTGGAGAGGACACTCCAGCTTCACCCTATAGGTGTCGGCAAAACACGGGAAGTAGCAGTTACCGGTTATAAGCATTTTGCCCAATTGGCGCTAGGTCAGATGGCCGTCTGTTTAATCTTTCAAGGCTGAAGGCAAAAACAAAAATCAGAAGGGTCACTATAAGAGACTTGTTGTTCGCTGATGATGCTGCAGTCGTCACTCAAAGCCAACAGGAGCTACAGAGCTTGATGAATCGCTTCACTAAAGCATGCAAGGACTTTGGCCTCACAATAAGTCTAAAGAAAACGAATGTGCTGAGTCAGGATGTGGGTGCTGCACCAGTTATCACTATCGATAACTATGAATTGGCAGTGGTGCACCACTTCACATACCTAGGGTCTACCATCAATGACAAACTCTCACTGGATACAGAAATCGACAGCCGCATTGGCAAAGCTGCAGCTACCTTTGCCCGCCTCACATCGCGTGTTTGGGGAAACTCTAAACTCACAATGAAGACCAAAGCTGCGGTATATAATGCCTGCGTCACCAGCACACTCCTATATGGCAGCGAGACCTGGACGACCTATGCTAAGCAAGAAAGAAGGCTCAATACCTTCCATTTGCGGTGTCTACGCCGCATCCTCGGCATCTCGTGGAAAGATAAAGTGACAAATGTCGAGGTGTTGTCACGTGCTGGCCTTCAAAGTATGTATACGCTTCTTAGACAGCGCAGACTTCGCTGGCTTGGCCATGTTCGCCGCATGGATGATGGTCGCATCCCAAAAGATATCTTCTACGGACAATTAGCAGATGGCAAGAGAACAGTTGGGCGACCACAGCTGAGGTTCAAAGATGTGTGCAAGAGAGATATGAGGGCACTGGACATGGATCCAGCAACATGGGAGGATAAAGCTGCCGATCGCACTAAGTGGCGATGCTATTTACGGCGCCACCTCAGATTGGGCGAAGAGAGGCTCACACAAGAAGCAGAGGTGAGGAGAAAACGTCGAAAGGAGCACCAGGAAAATAAGCAGCTGAGGGCTGTCACCTCAGGGGCGCATTCCCATAGTCAGTTATGACTGAAGGGGCTATTATTATTATTATTATTATTATACAGTCTTCATGTATACTTGATCATGTACTATTATTTATATGATGCAAATTATATACTGAGCTGGTTACTAGTGACTTAATAAATAAGGTAATTGTACTTAGTCTTTATAAAATTCTCATCTCCCACTGAGATTGGGATAACTTGTGTTGCTATTTTAGATATATTGACAGCACATTTGTAGACAGGATGTCTACATTAGATTACTTTATCGCGCAAGGGATAGCCCTTGGAAAAACTGAGGAGAAATTGGAGGATTTTGCGCTTGCTCAATATGCCAAAGCACAGAAGGCTGAAGAGAAAAGGATTCAAGCGCAGCTAGACAGAGAAGCTGAAGAAAGGAAGATTCAGCAAGACAGAGAAGCTGAAGAAAGGAAGATTCAGCAAGACAGAGAATTTGAGGAGAAAAAGTCACAAAGAGAGGCTGAAGAGAAAAAGATTCAAGCGCAGCTAGACAGAGAATTTGAAGATAAAAAGCATCAAAGAGAACATGAAGAAAGACTCTTGGCTTTGGAAATGGAGAAGTTGAAAGTGACTAATATAGGGAGTTCTCAAGCGACTTCTTCGAGCACAAAAAGTCATGATTATAAGTTCAAACTTCCTCATTTTAATCCTACAAAAGATGACATAACGTTCTATCTAGATAGATTAGAACTTAATTGTGTAACATATAAAGTAGATAAGGCACAATATGTTAGACAACTGTTGAATTCACTTACAGGTAAACCATTAAGTATTATAATGGCAATAGAAGAGCATGATAGGACTAACTATGAAGTTGTCAGAGCAGCCTTATTGAAAAGATATCAGCTTAAAGAAGATGATTACCGTCTTCGTTTTAAGACTATGTTACCAGAATCTGGTGTAGAGTTCTCGGACTTTATAGGAAATATACGCCTTACTTTCACTAGATGGATAGAGTTGTCTAAGACTGAACATACTTATGAAGCACTTATGGACTTGTTGCTTAGAGACAAAGTAATGTCATCTGTTAATGAGTCTTTTCTTGCCTTTATACACGAACGTAAACCTAAGGACATAAAAGAAATGGAACAATATTGTTGCCAATATGTCACTGCTCATCCACAACAAACGATTAGCAAAAGCAAGATTAAAGAAGGTTTACCCGTGGCTTCTGCGACTCCATACAATTCTAATTTCGGAGGTAAAGGTAAAGGTACTCAGCGCAACTTCGATAAGAAAAGTAAGCATAACTTTGGACAGGATCAAAGTGATTCATGCCAAAGAGGCTCGTCTTCTAGGAATTGGAGGCAATCTGATAGCCCTCATAATTATGGTTCCAACAAATTTGGTAACTTTAAAAGGGGTAGCCACAATAAAAACTATCCTCGCCATAATTCTTTAGGAAGACAGCAGTATCAGTCTGATAGATATTTTCATCAAGGTGTAAATCACAATCACAATTGTGAAAACTGCGGTTCAAACCAAAATAATAATAGCAATAGGGGTAATTACCATAATTCCAAAGGAAATAGTAATCGAGGTAGATGGCAGCATAATAATAACAGATCATGTCATCATACTAACTGTGCTGAACAAGAGTCACAAGGAGTTAGTAATGAACAAAACAATAGTAAACCTAGCGCTAGTGCTAGTTCTTGTTCTGCCTTTGATTTTGGGAGAGCATCTCAATGCCCTCAGTGCACCACTTTATTTGAACCTACTACTTTATCCACCTTGAGTTGCGGTCATCGTCTGCCGCTCTTCCTGCCGCAGCGGCTCATGACGGGAGAGGATCTCTTATTCTACATAGGGGTCTAATGAATAATGATCCAGTCTCAGTCCTCTTTGATTCTGGATGTACCACTATTGGGGTTAGACAATCTCTAGTAGATCCTTCATGTGCCACTGGAAGAGTGATCAAATGTGTAACATTTGGTGGCACAGTGGAAAAATACTCTACCGCTATCATCCGTATAGCTACTCACTTCTTTACGGGAGAGGTCCAAGCGTGTCTGCTTCCGAATCCTATTGCGGATCTTATCGTCGGGCGTATACACGGCATTAAAGAGTGTACCCCGCAGCAGATTATTGCTTGGGAAGAACATAACTTAGAAGCTGCTAATGCAGTTATCACGAGAGCTCAGGCTCAGAATATGCCTCAGACTTCATCGACCGAAAGTGTTGAGGTACGTGATCAAGATGGTCATGATGTCATTTCACGTGACTCTTTTATCAAAAAACAACAGGAAGACATTTGGTTAAAAAAAATTCTTCGTTCTGGCAAAAAAATGTGACCTAAATAAGAACACAGATCACAAATCTTGGATCACTATGAAGAATGGCGTACTAGTGCGTATGGTACAACACTCTGACATGTCTATACATTCGCAAATTCTTGTTCCGAAAGACATGAGAGTTAGAATACTGCAACATGCTCACGACTCCCAATGCGCTGGTCATATGGGATTTTCACGTACGAAGCGAGAGTTCTTGCGGCTTTCTTTTGGCCATTCGTCAACAGAGACATACGTCTTTATTGCCGCTCGTGTAGAGTTTGTCAAGAAGTAAAATCGAAAGGTCCTCGCCATGCAGCACCTATCCAGGCTGCGGACTTTCCTATCCGTCCATTTCAGAAAATGGCGATAGATATAATTGGTCCTTTCAAAATAAAATCAGCCAGAGGACATCAATTTGTTCTTACATGTGTTGAAATGTGTACTCGATGGCCAGAGGCCATACCTCTGAAGAGCATTTCGACTGCCAATATTGCAGACGCTCTTTGGCTGATATTTTCGTGGTTGGGATTCCCTAGGGAAATCTTGTCAGACCATGGTACCCAACTGATATCTGAGACGATGTCGCAAGTGATGTCTACTCTTAATATCAAGAGATCACTGAGTAGTATTTATCATCCTATGTCTAATGGACTAGTCAAACGTCTCAATAGAACTCTCAAAAATTTACTTGGGAAAATAACTGAGGATCATCCTCAGGATTGGAACAGAGTCTTACCCGCTGCTCTCTTTGCTTATAGAGAGGTTCCTAATGAACATACCGGGTTTTCTCCTTTCGAGCTCGTCTTTGGCGCGCGTCCACGCGGCCCAATGTCCTTGCTTCACGATCTGATAGCTGCCGATGATATTAGTGATGACACACAATCTTCTTACGAGTATGTCATTGCTCTCAGGCAGAAAATCATTGAAGCTTGCAAATTAGCAACTTCCGCATCTGAATTTGCTAAAGCAAAGGCAAGACAGTTTGCAAATAAAAATAGATGCCTACGTCAACTTTGTCCTGAAGACAAAGCATTTGTATTACTTCCTTCCAGGGAAAGTAGACTTCTTATTGGTTGGAAAGGTCCTTTTGAGATTGTATATAAAATTTCTGATGTCGACTATATCGTCGATATTGACGGAAAGCATAAAATTTTTCACATAAATATGCTTACGGAATTTTATGAACGTCCAGAGTACTTACAACCTATTTTTCAAGCGACGGACAACGCTACAGTCGCTTGTGGCCATTACTCATCGCTGTCTGTCATACAGGATGAGGAATCTACTTTCTCTGATGTTAATCTTCCTCTTCCGATGATTCCACTTCATTCTACGGAATCATGGAAGGATGTTGCAATTTCACCTAATTTATCAACTAGGGAACAGTCACAAATCTCTTCCGTGTTACAAGCATTTCAGGATGTTCTCACGGACATTCCTGGACACACTACAGTCATTGAACATGACATTGTATTGACTGACTGTTGCGTGATTCTATCCTTCTTACAGTTTCTGTGGTGTTCGTTCCAAGCGCTAACCACTACCAGGTTGTCGATACTGCTCGTCCAGTCACACTGTTGGTTAAATAGATCAGGCCACCGAAGGTTGGGGCCCTGACACGGTGTACTGTTAGATGCGTGTGGCTTGAATGAATGTGTGAGTGTAGACATCAATTACTGAAGACGCGTATGGATGATAGTTCTACGAGTACACAGGACACTCACTCCAATCATATGCATGGTAGTAAATAACTGCTGGAACCATTGTAAGATTTCTCAGACATTTAATCAGACGCACACACTGACACATAGCAGGTACAGTCATTAGAACACGTTGGCACAACAATCATCATATACTTGAAAAATGGGTGACAATATCAGATGTATAGTTATGTTGTGCATCAATATAAATGAACGATAGAAGGGAAACACTCAATCTCCTGGTTGTCTATCGTCTCAGGTTCTAACTGACTAATCGCGTCAGTTAAGGTGGATACATACAACATCAACAATAATGGTTCACTGACCGAACCTTCTCCTGGCTAAGATTCTTAAGCCGAAAGTTCATCCAATGGTTATGACGACCATGTTAAACCACAGTAATGGGTTTTTATATTATCTAGCTCCCTGTACCATCATCAGGTAGTAAGACATTTTCTGTTCTCCGATGATAGTCTTACAATGGCGGGAATCAAAAATGGCTCCTCCTCCGTGAGCTTCGCTCACCTGGGATGGAGAAGTATGAAGCAGGATTACTTCGATATATAATCATAAATGTCCTCATTGCTTCTATCTATTTCTGCTATCAATAAGCTGGTTACTGGAGTAATCTGGTGCTGCTAAATTACATGTCATCTTCATCTGTGGTCAGCAACCCGAGATGCACGATAATACGTCTCTCGTTTCGTCTTAGCGACAAAGTTCAACAAAAGAGGTTATGTGTTTTACCTTGGTTTAGAAAACACATACAGGCGAATAACGCACGCCATTCCTAGGCGTTAATAATGAATATAGGAGAATCTCTGATAATGCCATTATACAGAGACACCATCTCCTTCCTAGAATAGATCACAAATCACTCTTTACACTTTCTAAATAACCAGCCATAGACACGACGACATGGCAGCCTTCCTCTTCTCTCTCAAGAACCCACTGCGCATGCCTAACAACGCATTTCACCCCCCAGAGTTCAGCTCACAAAACAGTCCGACATAGAAATACAAAGATACAAAGATATAAGAGCCAATCACCTTAACTAGACAAGGAATACATATAAATTCAGGTCATAAACATTTTAAACAAGACCAATCTGTTTCTGGCCATACCTGACGCAAAAAATGACATAAACAATATTTATACGTCAGATTGACCCACAAGAAAAGATAACCCATGTAATCGAATCTAACATCGACCGATCCGGGTTCTGTCCCCTTACTCTCAGAATCATAGATTCTCAATTAAATACTTTTCCTCAGACAAATAGCCATAACTTTCCATTTGTATGCCTACGTACCGTAATCTTTGCGTCGCAGACTAATATGTGCGCAACAGACTACCACACCCCCCGGGAAAAAAATGAAAATCATTTTTTTTTCATCTGAGAGCAACATACAACAGGCTCACAACGCACCAATAATGCGCAGATGACAAATATCAGCAATTTATAACGCCAAATTAAGGCAAAATCGAAGTATAGCTCGACAGGTGAGAATATATCTCAACATCTCAGAGAAAGTATTTCTCTAAGTATAAATATTTCCAGGGAGGTGTCACCAACGCATACTACAATACTGACAATGACATAATGTATATAATAATTTCAATCACAATTTCATATTAAGTACTATAAGTTCATAATTGACAGAAAGAAAAAATCGTCAAAAGAGTAGCGATGAATATACACTAGTGAACCGCTATGTGTTTATGCAATCACTATATCATATATCACAAATGTGTACATATTTAGATATAGAGAAAAGAACTGTTGTAGAGTTAAACACATTAAAAAGTCCAAGATTTAACAGTTAGGTGGAGTCATGTTGAGATCTACCATCACAACGAGATGTATCAAAATTCTTATCTCTGTTGAGCCCATTGCTCTTATTTGAACTCCAGTTAACATAGTTATAATTGTTATTTCTCTTCTGAGCAAAATATCTATTTGATGGTTTTTGTTGTCCTGGAGAACAATCATCACAATGTTGATAACCTTTATGAAAGTTCTTATAGTTACTAGGACCAAAATGTTGAGGACAATTAAAGTGCCTCCAGTTCTTTGAAGAAGAACTATTATCATATGGACGCGTTTGGTAATGTCCACAATCACGATTATCTCTCTTAACAAAATTGCTTTTATTTTTTCCTGTGTCACTGTGCTTAATAGGTACATCGCACTGTCTGAGTTGAGTACGATGGGTACTAACAGTTTTGTTTTCTTTTACCAACTTATCAGGAATATGAAAATTCGATGCACGGTTACCCTGAGGAAACTTATCATGACACTTATCAAAGTCCTCACCGTGATCTAAACTTAATTTACCTTTGTTGGCCTGACGCCAACTCCCATTAGAGGCAGTATCGTTATTCCGTGGGAAACCATATTTTCCACGAAAAGATTTGTTCACATATTGCTTAGTGTTACTATTAGCATCGAGTGTCTGTCGCTGGCTCTTTGCATTCGTAACATGTTGACCCTCATGTTTATGTTTCAGTCTATCCCCCTTAGTAGTAGATAACATGTTATTGTACAAAACAATATCTAATAAACTGTCAATTCTCTTACGAAGTTTTGTAACTTCCACCTCTGCCATAGCTTTCTCTCTAGTAACAGCTTTGTATATTCTTTCGTTTGTTTTAATTCTTCTGTCATAATCCAACCTTATGTCTTGTAACTGAGAAATAAGAGTCTTCTCTTTAGCCATACTATCTTTAAGCTCTTTTCTCAACTTTGTCGTCTGAGATGTAGCTTCTAAAATCTTAGCCTTTTCTTGAACAAGTTCAAGTTTGAGTGCTTTCATAGCACTATGATGAATAGTCATAAGTTCATCAACTTTCTCATCCTTTACCTTATTCGCTCTCAACTGTGTCAACTCCACTTGTAGTGACTGCATCTCAACCCTTAATTTCTCATTGTCCATTTTGACTTGTTTCAAGTCCCCGGTGCAATCATTTTCTTTACAATATTGCTCGTATTGAGCCAAGCTCATATCACTTTCTAACCATTGCTCATATTTAGAAAAGCTCATCTCATCTTCAAATTCATTTTTCTTCTTCATTTGAGATTGTTTTAATTTATCCTTACGAGGAAGAGCTAATGTTTCTATAATCTTCCACAGTAGTTTTAAATCAAGCGTGGAAGCGCTCACCTTATCTACTTGATTATCCAACATCTCTTTTAATGAGGTCACTTCATCTATCTGGCTATCCAATAATTGTGTTAATGAGGTTATCTCATCCTCTAATTCTTTCTTCTGACTAAGAGAAGAGTCATAGACTTTCTTATTATCTTCTATCAACATCATCATTTCATCCTTTAATATTGTATTTTCAGAATTCATTACTGATAACTTATCAGTAAGAGCTTTCTTATCACTTTGAAGCTCATTTATCTTTTCCTTTAATGCATCCAACTCCAAAGCTAAGAGTTTATCTTCATCTTCTCTCTGCCACTGTTCAGCTTCTTTGTCTAATTTTCTCAACTCAGCTTTCAGTTTATCAATTTCCAATTTTTGTACTTCTAATCTTTTATTTTCAGCATCAGCTTCTCTTTATTTTTTCTCATATTGACTGACAGCAAACTCTTTTAACTCCGCAGGAGTCATCCCAAGGGCTCTCCCTTGCTCAATAAAGTAGTCTAAAGTTGCCATAATGTTTAACTATATGTGACTAGTTACCTGAAAAAGTCAATGTAATTTATTTCAAAGTAAATTAGAGCAACTTTTCATAAACTTGAATAATCAGCTCCCTATATCCTAATCTCTGTGGGAGACAAGCCTTTAATAAGGTCTTGTATACTCACTTGTATAATAATAATAATGTTAGTAATAAACTACAAGTTTATTCTATACCACAAGTGTAAGATCAAGTATACCTTATAGTATATGTCAACCAACAACATAAACAAATGACAATCAAGAAGGACAATACGAAAACATTCGCAGAAATCAAATAAGTTAAATAGAAAAACAGAAGAAAATAATCACAGAACCTGTGATGATAACTGCGCCGTAATAAACAAAACAAATAACGCCACAGTGTATAAATATCAAGTTGTATAGAACTAAATGACAGGAAAGATGAGACCTACAAATACAAACAAATCAAAACAAAACTAAAGAACAGAAAAAATATTACAAAAACAACGATAGGTACAGTCGTCACAGCTAACAAAAAATAGCAACAAAATGTCGCTAGCAAATTTTCAATTAAGAAAATTCGCACCTACTGAACGCTATTACAAGACCTCTATTACGTGGTATCTCTTATAATAGTCACCTTACCCAACCTCCCACGGACATATACACAACACTATAACATGTAAACATTAAACATAAATACATATATGTCATATAATGTAATGTGTGTGTTGAAAAGGAGGTTCAGTTTTACACACAATAGTACTGTCAATTAACTAATGAAGTGCCACTTTAATGAATAATTAATTATGGTATAAACTATTACAATGTTCAATTTTTTTGAGCACACCAGAAGATCCACCGTTGAAATCTATGCACTTTTCGCTAACACAGTTACTTCTTCAATAAATCTGTTGTGAAAACTGTCTGCTCTGTTACAAATGTCAACAAGCGCTGACCTAGTTCAGTGTTATGTTTGACAGGTCAAGCTGACATCGATGTAGTGTTGTATCAGCGTCCCGAAACAATCGGTAGTTGACTTCCTCTCTTCAATTTCTGTGTAGTTTAGACCCCAGGAATCTGGCCTACAAAGTAATGTTGAAGCCTGTTGACGTTTTCTTTTATTCAATTGGACGGACAGATTGACTGGACACGTAGATGGAAGTCATTTGAACATCGTTGGCACAACAATCATCATATACTTGAAAAATGGGTGACAATATCAGATGTATAGTTATGTGGTGCATCAATATAAAGGAACGATAGAAGGGAAACACTCAATCTCCTGGTTGTCTATCGTCTCAGGTTCTAACTGACTAATCGCGTCAGTTAAGGTGGATACATACAACATCAACAACAATGGTTCACTGACCGAACCTTCTCCTGGCTAAGATTCTTAAGCCGAAAGTTCATCCAATGGTTATGACGACCATGTTAAACCACAGTAATGGGTTTTTATATTATCTAGCTCCCTGTACCATCATCAGGTAGTAAGACATTTTCTGTTCTCCGATGATAGTCTTACAATGGCGGGAATCAAAAATGGCTCCTCCTCCGTGAGCTTCGCTCACCTGGGATGGAGAAGTATGAAGCAGGATTACTTCGATATATAATCATAAATGTCCTCATTGCTTCTATCTATTTCTGCTGTCAATAAGCTGGTTACTGGAGTAATCTGGTGCTGCTAAATTACATGTCATCTTCATCTGTGGTCAGCAACCCAAGATGCACGATAATACGTCTCTCGTTTCGTCTTAGCGACAAAGTTCAACAAAAGAGGTTATGTGTTTTACCTTGGTTTAGAAAACACATACAGGCGAATAACGCACGCCATTCCTAGGCGTTAATAATGTATATAGGAGAATCTCTGATAATGCCATTATACAGAGACACCATCTCCTTCCTAGAATAGATCACAAATCACTCTTTACACTTTCTAAATAACCAGCCATAGACACGACGACATGGCAGCCTTCCTCTTCTCTCTCAAGAACCCACTGCGCATGCCTAACAACGCCTTTCCCCCCCCCCCCCCCCCAGAATTCAGCTCACAAAACAGTCCGACATAGAAATACAAAGATACAAAGATATAAGAGCCAATCACCTTAACTAGACAAGGAATACATATAAATTCAGGTCATAAACATTTTAAACAAGACCAATCTGTTTCTGGCCATACCTGACGCAAAAAAATGACATAAACAGCATTTATACGCCAGATTGACCCACAAGAAAAGATAACCCATGTAATCGAATCTAACATCGACCGATCCGGGTTCTGTCCCCTTATTCTCAGAATCATAGATTCTCAATTAAATACTTTTCCTCAGACAAATAGCCATAACTTTCCATTTGTATGCCTACGTACCGTAATCTGTGCGTCGCAGACTAATATGTGCGCAACACTGACCATACTCCTATCAGGGTCAGACCTTATCCTATTCCTATCCACTTCCAAACTCAAGTCGAGAAAGAGTTGGATGAAATGATAAAGTTAGGAATAATTGAACCATCCAATTCGGCATACTCGTCGTCTATGGTTATTGTCCGAAAGAAAGACAATAACATACGCATTTGCGTCGATTACCGTAAACTAAATCAAGTAACGAAGTTCGATGCAGAACCTATGCCTCTGTTGGATGAGTTACTTACTAGACTTTCCAATTCTCGTTTCTTTACAAAGCTGGACTTGTCTAAAGGATACTGGCAAGTTCCTCTAACCGAACGAGCCAAACCTTTCACTGCTTTCTCCACGCCTAGGGGTTTGTTCCAATGGAACTTTATGCCTTTTGGCCTTATGAATGCCCCAGCTACATTCGTACGCATGATGCGTCGAATACTGGCATATCGGTCTGATGTGATTGCATACTTGGATGATATCTGTCTTTTTAGCGATTCTTGGGAAGATCACTATCTGGGATTATATGAACTGTTGTTTACTCCAGGTGAGCATAATTTGACAGCTAAACCCTCTAATGGTTGTGTTGGGTTTAGTGAGATTTCTTTTCTTGGTCATCGTGTTGGTCATGGTCTCTTGAAAACAGAAGACCACAACACTTCTAAGATACTGAACATCACTATTCCTAAGACTAAAAAACAGATCCGTAGTCTCTTGGGCCTAATACAGTTCTACGGAAGATTCATTTCGAATCTTTCCTCTATTACGGCACCACTCTCAACCCTATTGAAGAAAGGGTCTCCTAATATGGTGCGTTGGTCCCAATAATGCCAATCTTCATTGGATCAGATTAAGTCATTATTTTCGTCTCCTCCTATTTTAAGACTTCCTACAGCCAATAGGACGTTTGTCCTTCGTAGTGACGCCTCAGCAATAGGGATCGGGGCGGCACTGATGCAAGAGTATTTTGGGACTCTGCATCCTGTAATGTATGTCTCGAGAAAACTGAATGCGGCAGAAAGGAATTATTCTGTTCTAGACCGAGAATTGCTAGCTATGGTCTGGGCAATTCTTAAACTCCAAAGATTCCTTCTCGGCGCGCATTTTGTAGTAGAAACCGACCAAAAAGCTCTCACAGCTATGCAGAATAAGGATTTGAAGAGTTCGAGATCCACTCGATATGCTATTGCTCTTCAACCTTTTCATTTCACGGTAAGAGCTATCCGTGGTTCGGATAATGTGATGGCAGACATATTGTCTTGATGCCCACACGAAGCTACTTAGCTCTTTTGTCTAGATCCACTGTTACATATCTAAAGTTATGATCTATTCTTACAATAACATGGTTCTATAACACTTGTTGTCACTTTGTTTAAACTCATGGTTTTGTATTGATTTCTTGCTTTCTCTGTTACCGTCTTCGGTAAAACAGAGGAAGGCTTTGTTTCATATGAAATAAAGGTCAAAAAAAATTAATGCGGCCACATTTATAGTTTAGATATATATTAAGTGACTATTACATTACAACATTCTAAGAAATGTACTATTTGTATTGTTCTCAGCAAACCAGGGTTATATCTTGGAACGCTGTATAACTACGATGACTTCTATAGACGTCCTGATGTTCCTTGAGAATTTTGCTTACAAGACATCGCCGGAATAGAGCATCGTCTTGGTCTTCTGACATCATCAGATATTAGTTCTATACACATGTATAATCATATGTTTGTAAAAAGAATTTAGAAATGTTGTTAATGATTGACCATTTGAATTTATGGTTATATACGCATTGTACGTCGTGAGATTTCGATGTTGGTGTAATCTCGTAATGGAAATTGTCATTCACATTTATACACATTGATATGAATTTTTGTTGTAACATTACCTGCACTTTTGAGTTGGTGGGTAACACCTCCCCGGATATATTTACTTTGAGAAAATAGTTTCTCCTATCTAGTGAGATTTTTTCTTCTCACCAGACGCTCTACTGTGCGTCGATTGTTTCTGTCATTATGATGTTATATTTTTTGGTGATCCTTTCATTGGCGCATTACTCATGCGTTATTAGCTTAATGCACCTGGCTCATAGATGTATTTCAAAAAAAAAAATGTGCCATTTTTTTTTCCACGGGAGGTGTGGTAATGTTGCCGTCATTTTGGACGGTGGGAAAAACACCAACCTAATGTATGTTTGGTTAATGCGATCAAAGAGAGATAAATGTTTATTATCTTTCTGTGACAGGTTTGACTGGTGATTATCTTCCCCTGTCTTATGTTGTCCTGTCTCAGGCATGTCTTAAAGTTGACATGTCTTAAGTCTATTTATAGGATCATATACGGAGTATCTTTATCACCCGTTTGGGCGGAAATGCCGGGTCTGGGTTTGCCTCGATCTGGTCCCTGCTCTTTGGGCATGCGCGGGTCTTGGCGGCAAAAGCCGGGAGACTGATTCAGAGAGAGTGTACCTGAGGCTTAGAACGGATGTACCGATCCGTAGATTTTTCTCTGCCAAGTTTTCGATAGGGATTGGAAATTCTGGGAATGACAGTTTTGTCATTCTTCCGTCCCTGGGTGTTTCTTTATGCCAGTATTGGCTGTGTTGTGTTACCTTAGAGTGTAAGGATTCTTTAAGAAGGTAACTGAAACATTATTCGATCTTTTCGTCTCGTTTAGATCTTACAGGTACATTTATCGCTGATGGCGACATAGTGAGCGAAGCTCACAAGGAGTAATTATACTGTACTCCAGTATGGCTTCATATTTGAAAGACTAGGTCTAAGTTGACCTGTGACATACATAAGCCTAGTAATCATATTTATGGATCCGCAATGCAGGCGGAATATGGTTTGGCAGAAAGTATATTTAATCTCAGAAGCTTGTGTAAACTGAGAGTGACCTGATTATCGAGTCCCGCGACCAGCGGCCTGATTTCGTTGTCATCATATTGGTCCGTGTTTACGGCCAATATTCTTCACCAGAATGAAGTATCTGGCATGTGAGGCCAGTCTGAAGGCTTTTGCAAATTGTAGGACAATGGCATTGACTGTGTTTAAATAATTGATATCGCCCGTACTAAGCAAGATATTTGCTAGGGCTTACCTGACGGGGCTCAGTCAGGGATTAGAGCTATTGCATGAACAGTAAACATTGGTCAAGACATTGTTACATGTCTGGGATCTGTGATGCCTGAAGCTGACCTTTGTAACTACACACATTATGTACTCGATCTTATACTATTGACTGTTTCGTCTATCATCATCGTATTATCGTACGTCATGAATAAATATTGTACACGTCAGCAGCATTCCCTACTTCACTGACTTCTACTTGTGGTTGTGTGAGTTAATGTAAAGACGTCCAAGAGCCTATACGGCTTTCGTGTTATCAGCACTGTTATTTACTCACCTACACAATCAACCACATTGTAATACAAGTACTACATGTCTGAACCTACAGGAATACTGACATTATGTATGTGTCTACTATACCCTGGCGGCACCTCACGCTAGTGACCTAATTCCTCGCTACTACTTGGTACTGTCCAGGACAACACGACACGCTCAACGTACTAACATTCATAACACATCAAAACAGTACGTTACATCTGGGCATTTACACTGAACAACCTTTACATCTCCAGTCAAACAGACTTTTACACAGATCCAACGGCTAATCGGATCCATGTCAAGGAGATGTGGTTCTCTGATAGAGGCCAGAGAAGGCCATACACCTTACTGAAACGGAGGCCTCAGTCGCAAAGAATAAAAGTCCAAACCATATTTAATGAACATCATTTCATTGTTAAAGTCTGAAGTTTTCTTCATGCCAAGATTGAAACATTAATTCCGTAAAATAAAATGTTGGTACAAGTTTGATATTTGGTGTCCATTACCACTGCAATAATGTTGCGTTTCTTTTTTTGAACAGTATATATGGTAACTTTGAAGCGAGGTAAGCTCTGTAACCTCTCTATCATTCTGACGCATATCATAAAATAGGTGCGGTAGGATAATAGTGCGGCTTGTGTGACTGAACATCAACTGAATCGCCATTAAACTTTGTCAACCTTAGCAACGAAGCAAAAATTGATGGTATACTCCGCTAAAAAAAAAAAAGTTGGAAAAAAAATGAGTCGTTCTCGGCTTTGGAACACGTGATTGGTAAAGCCGCTCATCTGAAACGCAAACCTGGCAGCCACAAATGACTTACAGTGAAACATCTGAGACAGTCCCGGGCTAAACATAATGCCAATTACACATAAAGTAAACAAGCTAACATTGCAGCCTGGCAACTTAGCATAACCGTTCACGGTACAGTAGGTTTTTTTTTTTTTGTAGTTAGATTGTGATTTAAAGACAGCAGAGAGAGAGAGAGAGAGAGAGAGAGAGAGAGAGAGAGAGAGAGAGAGAGAGAGAGAGAGAGAGAGAGAGAGAGAGAGAGCGCTAGCGTGAAGCACTGGGAGTTGTAGTGTCAAAACAATTGTTGTTTTTGTCTTGTCTGGATCATTATCTCTGAAATAGTCTAGAATAAGCAGACTGTTGTGAAAACACAGTTATGAAGGCACACACACACCACAAAGTGTAACCTTGCTTGTAGTTGACGGCTTAGATAGATTGTGTTATGTGTTGGTGCTGGCAGCTATGTTCCGGCATCGTTTTGAACACTGTATAAATCAATGATTCTCAATACATGAGTCGCGCGTCACATTGTGATGGGTCTCGTCCCTTACGTTGCCCTTACAACGTGCGTTTGGGGAAACCCCAAACTGACAATGAAGACCAAAGCTGCGGTATATAATGCCTGCGTCACCAGCACGCTTATATAGGGCAGCGACACATGGACAGCATATGCAAAGCAAGAAAAAAGTCTCAATACCTTTCGTCTACGGTGTGTACACCACATCTTTGATATTTCGTGATGGGACAAAGTGAAAAATATCGAGGAGCTGTCACTTGCTGGTCTTCAAAGAATGTATACACTGCTTAGACAGTGCAGACAACGCTGTCCTGGCCAAGTCCCCCGCATGGAAGATGGTCTCGTCCCCAACCATATTTTCTACAGCCTATTGGCAGATGGCAAAAGGACAGCCGGGCGACCGCAGCTAAGGTTCAAAGATGTGTGCAAAAGAGACATGAAGGCACTGTGCATAAATACAGCAACATGGGAGGATGAAGCTGCCAATCGCACCAAGTGGCGTTGTTCACTGCGGCGCCACCTCAGATTAAGCGAAAAGAAGCTCACACAATTTTTAAGCGGCATGGCTTTATCTGAAATTATATAATTAATTTTCACTTGTCAATTTTAGTACTTGGGTCGCTCAGCTTGGCCAGTTGTGAAATTTGGGTCATAGTCGTAAAAAAAACTGAGAACCATTGGTATATATCTATGAGATGGGGGAATGATACTTGGTTTACTGAAAGATTTGCATATTTAGAGGCAGTGGCGGTTTTAGGTTATGCATTGCCTTGTTCAAGCGAGTCCTCTTTTAAATAAATGCATGTTGTATCGACAAGCACATATTTGTGCGCGAGGCCCCTAAAAGGACGAGGCCCTAGGCAGGAACTGAGGATGCTTATGATTAAAAACCGCCACTGTATCGAGGAAAATGGAAGGAAATTGACAAAGTGATTTTATCTTGGTTTTACAAATGAACAAAAACTGACTCATCAACTTACTTACTTGGTCGTTCCCCTTCTACCGTGAGGTGTAGAGGTCGATTCATCAACTTAAAACGTTAAAAAAGAAAAAAGAATATAGCTAAAAAAAAAGAGAAAGTTTAGAAAATATTTCATAATCTTTTCAAAAATTATAAAACGCATACTCATACATTAATGAATTGCATCTAACAATATATGTAACTAATGACTGTATGCAGGCCAAGAAAAGAAGCAAGGTGGACTATTAGTGCCAGGTCTCATAGGTCAGACATGTCTAGGGCGCCGTATTTCCAGAACGGGCACCAACAGGAAAAATAACTTATATATATACAGTGAAGGAGAGAATGATTCAATATCAGAAAGATTGAAGTGCAAAATTATAACCTCTCCTAGTGCGCCGTCGTTGCCAAGACCGGGCTTATGTAGGCATTACAGAAGGAACACACCAGGATCTCATTGATACATTTGGTTAGCGAATATGCAAACTGGTTTAGGGAAGCCAAAACGTAAATCCCTTACACAAGTATTGTAAACAACAGTACTTTTGTATGTAGCTGACAAAACTCAAATATACAAAGAACCGGACTGACAAGCTTGAGACCTTCATCATCGCTTGATTATACTACGCAGATAAGTGTCTTTAGAGGAGTGTTGCAGAACGAATTTGGCTATTGTAGTTTCCTCGTTACAGTGGCGTACTTACGGTGGGGAGGAGGTGCGAGGGGGCTGTCCGCCCCCTGTCACAGCTGGAAAGGGGATGCCATCGGACACTATTATCAAAGGAGTTACTGTTTAAAATGTAACTGCAAGTGTGTTTCTTAATGGGGGTGGGGGTCGGGGAGGGGTTGGTTTGGTTTGGTTTTAAGTACTATCTTCATTACACACGGACAACTCCATTAGTGCTCCGATCTCCACCATTAGATTACACAAAGAGAATCTCAGCACAGTGCACGAACTCCGTAGCACCAGCGACAATCCCAGTGTGTGCATATAGAAAACACACATTCTATAAATATTTTTGTAGGGGGGAAGGTGTCAAAGATAGGATCCACCTCGGGTGCTAAATACTTTAGGGATGCTCCTGTCTCGTTAGTTTTTTTTTTTTTAATGTACCTGTCTATTTTCACCTTCGTATGGCAGGACTTAGCCCACAACCCTTTTCTTTTTTTTTTGCTTTGTAAGCGAGATAATAGGTACTGAGAGGCGAGATGAGCGCTTCATCGTTGGAAATCTTCTTCTTCTTCTTTGATCCTTAGCCGCGGACCGTCAAAGCAGTCAGTGGCCATCACGCCTGGTGGCGTCTTGTATGGCAACAAGAAATTGATTCCACTTTGCTCGGTCGGTGGCTGTCACGGCGTATTTCTAGGCCGTATTTATATGTTTTTAGACGGTCGGAAACCGTCCTGATAGTCATGTGATCAGCGGAAGTAACGGAATGCGCATGTCTGGCGCGAATTTAGTCAGTGGAGATTGGACTGCGATCCATGGTGGACGCAGTTTTTTGGTATGCCAGCTCCGGCTGTCTGTGATATCTAAGAGTGACGCGGTGCCCGCCATTTGAGCCCTATTCCTAACGTTAGCTATTTCTGCTGTTAAGGATTCCAGGGAAGTGGTTATGTACTTAGTGTTGAGTTTGGTACATGCTAAGTTACTGTCATGCCTTTTCATAGCCAGCGTTACTATATATGTTTTTCCCGCGTTATGGCACGATGTCCATTTTAGTGTGACAGGGGCTAGCTGTGGTTGAGGTGAACTTATGTCGATGTGGCTATCTCACACCCAAGACCCATGCACTAAGAAAATTTATTAAGGATCGTTTGACAGGGGTTGCAATTATTGGTTGCTTGCAACCCTCTCAGCAGCAGACTTAGCAATTCAAGCAACACAAAGCCTTATACAGATCAACATTTAATACTACCGAACACCCAGACAGTGTTCGTAGACTTTCTGAAAAACAATATATAAAAAGAATGTCTAAGTAAAAATCAAAAGCATAAATAATAACACTTACCATTCAGAAAACATGCGCCCGCCACAGTCATGATCAATCAGCTACAGGTACCCATTCATACCACGCGCTCATGGTTACGCCATCTTGCGAGACACATACAGCCACACTAACAACCCCAGCTAAACTGCGTGGTTGTACATTCTATAGTAACATTACATTATAACATTAAATATTATTCAAACCAACTACGTGTCGGATTTACATAAGATCATAGAAGGTTTCTTTAACCCCAAACAATATGGAAATACTTAACCATTAAATTTCATCTACACAAATGTAATAACTGAATTTGCCAGTTCTAGTACCGGCCACGTGATATATTTCCTGAACATGGACCCACGCCATGTTCGAATAGATTTAGATCTAACATCAAACCGCACGCGAAATACAACACCTTTCTAACACTGTAAAGACTTTAGAATGTTGCAGAATAATACTATATCTACTTACAAGTCTTAGGCATGTTCTTGCTTAACTAGATTTCAGATCAATAGCTTGTTCTCTCTCCGCGACCGCGATTGGAATGATAAAGAATTTTTCAAAAGACGCTGGCGCCTGGACGCTTCTCTTCTCTGATTGGCTGCTATGCGTAAGCGGCTATACTGATGTAGCTAGTTTTAGTTGTAAACAAAGATGGCTGCCACTTAACGACACAATGGCGGTGGACAACAGGCGAGATGACTATGGCACTGTCACATTAGGATTGTGGTAGCCGGATTATCCGTTCTGTAGATTGATATTAGTACATGCATTCCCTGTGGTGGCACGTATATAGTCGTAATGTTGTATTTTCATCAGGCCTTGTGTGGTCATGTGTTTAATTGAATAAACGGGATACAAGCTGTTTCATGAGCGTTAGTCATGTGTCACCCACTGTTGTTGTGTCATGCCTCTAGCAATACGAGTCTATGTGTAGTTCCTGATATGAGTTATTTAGGACAACAGTGGTATAGCCTTAGTGGTGAAGGGGAAGGTAGCTAGCACCTTATTCCTCCCTCCATCTTTGCCAGTATATAAAGGCTTATGTGATAGTGGCCATCCTTCGTACAGTGCCCCAACTCTGGTTCATTCTTTGCATCTCAGCCTCCACAGTCCTCCGCCAAGTTGTTTTTGGTCGCCCTCTCTTTCGTTTTCTTTCAGGGGTCCATAGCATAGCTGTTCTACTGATGGCATCGGGGTCTCTTCTGAGGACATGGCCAACCCAACTCCATCGTCTGCCAGCTATGATGGTGTGCATGTCCTCTTTCTTGCTCCGAGTAAGCAGATCATGGTTGGTGATGGTATTTGGCCAAAATATTCGGAGAATTTTTCTTTGGCAGGTTGTATGAAAAGAGGACAATTTCGACATTTCCTTCTCTGTTACTCTCCAGCATTCCGTACCAAAGAGAAGCACAGAAAGCTCACAGCTCTGATATAATCTTAATTTTGTGGTTGTGCTGTACTGAGAAGACTTCCAGATGTTGTTTAGACTATAAAAGGCTGTTCTTGTTTTGTTCATTGTGTTGTTGATGTCTTTGCTCGCTCCGCCATCTGGTGTTACTATGCATCATAGGTATGTGAAGGTGTCTGTCTGTTCCAGTTGTTGATTCCTTACTGTTATGGGCTCGGGGTTGCTCACATTGAGATCGTTGGACATGCCAACTGTTATTATCTGATTGAGCTTGCCTTGCGCCATCAGAAAAGCCGCCAATACTCCGCTAAACTCGCCCGGACCATGTAATTTGTCTGTCGAGGGCAATCTTAAAAATAACGTCTTTTTACACCTTCTTCTTGATAACGGACATCGTACGGCAAGAAACCATGACACTATCAACAATTTTAGAGATAACGCAGACCAAATGGCAATATGTGATAGATTCCTAGATCAGTCGGAACCGCAGTAACTATTCAGTTAAGCCCAACCTTCCCGAATCCACGGGGACTGGATACTGTCATTATTAGAACCAAAAAAAAAAAATACTGGAAAAAGGGGCTGGGGGTGTCTGCTCAGATGCATAAAATGCGGTACCAAAGAGACATCCTTACTCTTTTCAGCCAGAAACCTCGAAGACACCACAGTCAAAGTAAGTGCCAATCCTGAATAGCAGTAAACTATCTTGGTCAAGATGGGCCATAAGGCACTTAGCAATGTCGCTAATACCAATGTTTACCTGGTGCCTTCAGTGCTTAAAATTTCTCGCGGAGTCGAGCTTTCCTTATAACCCAAAAGATTGTAGATAGCTATAACAATAAGTTAAGACCACTAACTCTGATAAAACATACCAGAAAAATCTATTCTGGGAAGTTCAGAGCTCCAGACGGGGTGAGCGTTATATTCTAATCTAATCTTGATTATATTGTTCTCTCGGATAATCCTGACAGAGCCATGGCAGAGATCCAGATCTGGAGCTGCTTGTCTTTATTTCATTTGGCTGCGACCATCTTTTTTCTTTAGACCCCTACTGTAGCTTCTGCCATGAATTTCTTACTATACGAGCCGAAACTTCTATTTAGAGGAATTTCTTGGAGATCTTACCAGACTATCCAAATATCCTCTTTAATATCTACCATCTATCGGAGACCGCCTTTTATCTATCACGCACGTCCCAATGGCAAGTGAAAAAAAACCCTCATCTGTGCGAAAAGTTTTGTCAAAGAACAGAGTAAGCATACGAGGCCTATATCAACAATAACATTAGCAAAAGGCCAATATAAAACATTCTATGGATGTGTAACAGTTAGTGTCGGTAACAGAAATACGGGTGCAATTATATTGTTATGAGATCGATTTTTATAATTAAACGTAGATTTGTAATTAAAGGGAAATAATTCAAAATACATTGAAAAGGAGGAGACAAGAGTAGAGTCGACGTCCCTTGGTTGAAAATTTGAAATTGTTTGTTGTTCGGCAAGTGAGCAAATGTGAACTAGACTACAAGATTATATTCTCGTGCGGTGAATGTATTGCTGAGTTGTTTGCGAGACTGTTGATCTGGAAAGTTCGAAAATAGTTGTCGTTGTAAATCGAAGTTTGAAAGATAGGCAGTCAGATTTTGAGCGCGATAGCGTTAGGAAGCAAGTTTCTTGAGTTGTGTTAAAGTTAAAGTGGCAGGTGAAATTGAGGGTTATCATCGGACAATATGCCAAAACGTTTGGTTGATTCTGCGGTGACAGAAAAATGAACTATTGTCTAAACAACCAATCGCTTGTACGCCACAGTTATATATGACAGTTTGTTATTAAATTCTGTGGACAAGATTGTCAGTGTTCCCAGCAAGAGAGAAAGTGTGTGGTATTTAAAAAAAACCCAGGTACGTTGACATTTTAGTCTTAGCAAAAGTGAAGCGCAGTAGGCAAGGTGACAGACTAACGAATAGTATCTAAACTTGGGAAATCGTCAACCCTGGCGGTAGGCCAGTAATTCTCTAAGATACACCAAGTAAGACTACATAAATTAAGCGGAACAGAAGAAATATATCAGAATATTTTTGAAAAGACAATGGTTACACATGAAGAATATAGAGGACAGAGAATAGTGACAGCAATGGTTTTCAAGCCGTGACCACCATAACCAATAGAGACAGCTAGATCTACGGAAGCAGCAAGTGTGAACGAGAGAGCAAGACATTGTATCAAATAAATTGATTTGAAATGATTGCTGTACCAGTCGGCCAACCTCATAGGAAGGTTGGGCACATCGTTTCACTAAAGTTCAACTTATTTGCTACTGCTGTCAGAGTGAAGTATTTTCATCAAAGTGTTGAATCATCACTCAAATGTCAGTTATGAGCTGTTTTAATCATAGAGATGAGAAAGAAGTTCCTTTAATACCATCAACCAAAAGCTGTGTACTGTTAAGATAGAGATTCGAACCCTCTATACGATCAACACTGAGAAATAGAAGTAGTGTATAGTGGACAAGCTATCATCATCATTAGCCAGCTTATATATCCCGGCCACAGATGTTTGTTTAGAATACAAGCAATGAAATAGGACAACTATTTCAGTAGCATAGAATTGATGACAGGAACCAGAGAAGTGGCAGTGGATCAAAGATGAGAAGATGGATTGGACAGACATTAAGGAATCCTGTTGATAGCATTACGAGGTGGTGGTTGTTCTAGTGCCAAGGGTTGCATCCCTTTGCTCTGCAGTAGTGGTCCAACAGGGGCCAAAACATAGATGATCTAATGTGGGTCTTCAAGGGTGTCTACCTTCGCACAAGATTACTCTTGGCAGAGTTGTAGATAGAAGGACAATGATGCTTCTACCTCGAGAGACGATTCAATAGATATTTCAGAGGTCAAGAACAATGCTGAGTTAATCTGAGCACGTTAACTTTTTATCTGACTGGCTGCCTTTTGTGAATAAATGTTGTATTATTTAGCTCGTTCAAGCCATCAGCTGATTTAATTCAGCGAAATTCCTCTTATTAGCTCTCTCTCTCTCTCTCTCTCTCTCTCTCTCTCTCTCTCTCTATATATATATATATATATATATATATATATATATATATATATATATATATATATATATATATATATCACGGATTGCCTCCCTGTTTTGCAATAGTGGTCCAACAGTGACCAAAACTCAAGAGTATTTAATATTAGCGTCCAAGGTATCTACCTGCGCGCAAGATTACTCTTGGCAGAGATGTTGATAGAAGATTAATGACACTTCTACCTTAAGGGAGAATTCACAAGATATTCCCAGAAGTCAAGAACAAAAGGATGTGGCCAACGCAACTCCAGCGTCTGCCAGCTATGATGGTGTGCATGTCCTTTGGTTACTCCGAATAAGTAGTTCTTGGTTGGTGATGGTATTCGGCCAAAAGATTCGGTGAATTTCCCTTAGGCACATTGTGTGAATAGAGGGCAGTTTCGACATATTTTTCTCTGTTAATCTCCAGCATTCTGCACCATAGAGAAGCACAGAAAGTACACAGCTCTCATATAATCTTAATTTGGTGTTTGTGCTGTACTGGGAAGACTTCCAGATGTTTTTGAGACTAGAAAAAGCTGTTCTCGCTTTATTCATTCTGTTGTTGATGTCCTTGCTTGTTTTGCCGTCTGGTGTTACTATGCATCCTAAGTATGTAAATGTGCCTGTCTGTTCCAGCTTCTGGTTCTTTATTGTTATTGGCTCAGGAATGCCCACATTGAGTGTCATGACCTCTGTCTTCTTCAGATTGATGTTCAGACCCACCTGCTGGCTATACTTATTCAGTCTATCGGTTTTTTCTTGGATGTGTGGATGTGAATGTGCGAGTAGTGCAATGTCATCTGCGTATTCCAGGTCTTCCAGTGTAGAAAATGTTGTCCATCTTATTCCTGTTGGATTGCCCTCTGTTGTCTGGCGCATCATCCAATCTATGGCTGTCAAAAATAAAGTTGTTGATAAAGAGCATCCTTGTCGTTCTCCTGTCTTCACCTCGAAAGTTAGGTTGCTCAACTCAACACTGCATGTAAAGTTAGAATAGAGGCTTTTTATAATGGAAACAATGCAGCCCTCAGTATTTTCCAAAGGCTGTCCCTGTGTATGCTGTCAAAAGCCTTTTCAAAATCAACAAAGTTAATGTATAGCTGTCTCTGCCATTCTGGGCACTTCTCTATAATGTTCCTGAAGGTGAATATATGATCTGCACATCTTCTGTTCTTTCTTCTTCTTCTGCGTTCGTCCTGAAAAGGACGTTTGCTACGTTCTGTCGCCGTTTACAGCAAAGCTGCGATATTTGCACCTTTCGGCCCACACATCCGGTTTCAGCATGGCATTTTTGGGACCGGGTTAGCCTTCTCTCTTCGATCCCTACTCTCTCAGCCAGACTGCGGTGATACAGACTGTTTCCAGGACCACCACTTGGAGGTGGATTAGAGTCTTAGTCAGCTCTGGTTCGCTGGCCCGGACGCAAGCAGTCAAGCTATGGGTCGCTGACTGCATTTATCATTGTTGCTGCGTCTTCGGTCTCCCGTTCTTTCTGAATCCCGCTCGTTCTTTCATCAGTTTATGGTCAACTGCTTGTGAAATTCTCTGGATAATTATCATGCCTAGTATTTTACTGGGAACTGAGAGGAGAGTAATCCTTCTCCAGTAGTTGCATTCTGCAAGGTCGCCCTCCTTGGGCAATTTGATAATTATTCCTTTACTCCACTCCGTTGGTGTTGTCTCTGTTTTCCAGACTTGTGCAAATAGTGGTTCTAATAGTTCTGCTGCTAGTTCAGGGTCTGCCTTGAATAACTCAGCATTTAAATTGTCGTGACCAGGCGCTTTTCCATTCTTTAACCCTTTGATAGCTGTGATGATTTCTTCTCTTCGTGGAATGTCCGTATGTCTAGGTCACTTTCAGCCTCAGGAACATTCAGCTGCGTCTCTGGTGGTTCCTTATTAGTTGTTTCTTTGAAGTGTTCTGCCCATCTTGTTTCCTGCCCCTGTGCTGTGGTGATGAAATTTCCTTGCTTGTCTCTTACTAACGTTATATTGCTTGCCACCTCGTTTTCCTCTGATAGTTTTAGTTATTTTATAAACTGTGCTTTGTTCATTTCTCAGTGCTGCCTCTTCTGTCTGTCTTGCAAGGTCATCCAGAAATTTCCTTTTGTTGGGACGGATTTGTCGTTTTACTTCTGTGTCAAGCTGACTGTACTGTTCGCTATATATTTCCTTTAACCTGGGAGACTTTGCTTCTGTTTTTCTTTCTTTTCATTTCTTTTCTCATCGCTATGGTGTTTAACGTTTGTGATGTTATCCAATCTTATCTCTTTCTTTCCTGGAATCCCAAGCATTATTTGCTGCTTTCCTTGTATATTGTTGAAATGATTTTGCATTTCTGGTCAACATCACCAGTCGCTGTACTTTCCTGGCTTTTTGCAATTTGATATCGTCTCTTTACATCAACCACAAAAGCTTTTCTGGTGAGGGGGTCCTTGAGTTTCATGAAGTTACATCTTTTCTGTTTGATTGCAATTGGTCCAGCAGCTCTGAGTTTCACCTTCATTCTTGGTACTACAAGGTGATGATCACTTCCCACATCTGCACCTGTTCTTACTTTCACGTCTTGTAATGCATGCCTCTATCTACCATTGATCATAATGTGGTCTATCTGGTTTCTGTCCCGTCCGTTTGGTGATTCCCACGTTAACTTGTGCACATCAGTGTTACCTATACCTTGTAGCGGTATGGCAGCTTGCGTACCCTGACAACCCCCAGAGCTATGCCAGCTGGAGTTTTACTCCTGGTAGGTTCTACCAAGCTGGACAGGTCTGTGTGGGTAAGGGTAAGACAAAAGCTGGTACCCTGGTCCACCAGGTTGTGGGCTCTAGCGCAGGGCTGACACCCCTGCCTATGTAAACAATCTGAACAGTTACGGAAACAGCAACAAATGGAAAAACTTTGATGCGGGACGGACATCCGGAGTCTCAGGCTCGTATGACTGTCAGTGGTGAAAGCCGAAAGGAAACTATTGGCTAAAACGGATGCCCCGACCGCAAAACATGAAACTAGAATTGGATTATGGAACGTCAAAACCATGAATGAGGCATGACAGCTGGGGCAGATCACAGCAGAGATGCGGAACTACAGATTACATATCCTGGTAATATGTGAGAGCAGATGGACCGGGAGGGGAGAATAAAAACAGCTACAGGAGAAACAGTACTTTACTCTGGTAGAGAGGATGGTCAGCACAATAAAGGCGTAGTCATTATCCTGAAAAAAGGAATAGAAAGGTCATTACTGGAATGGAAACCCATCAACAACAGACTGATAAGAACAAGACTGAGAGGGAGATTCACCAACACCACAAAAATACAATGCTATGCACCAACAAATGACAGCGATGAAGCGGTGAAGGACACCTTCTATCAACAGCTACAAAAGGAAACCGAAACTGCACCTAGGTACGATCTTATTATAGTGATGGGAGACCTCAATGCAAAAGTTGGTACACACAATACTTTGAATGAAAGAGTAATTGGGAAACGCGGCAGTGGAACAGTAAACGATAATGGGGACAAACTAAAAAGCTTCTGCAGCATTAACAACCTGGTCATTGGAGGAACACTTTTTTCACACAAAAAATTATCAATTACTTTAAAACAAATGTAAATAAAAATAACTGGTGATTATGAAAAATAATTAGCTTTCTTCACCGGAAAGTCTTTAATCTTGATGAGTTTATTAAAATAAAGTTGGGTTCTTTTGGCCTGTTAAAATTGGGACTTGCCAAAATGCTGAAGTGCCGATGCTGCTTTTCCGTAGATTCGTCTCTATGGTGAGGGGCACGTCTTCAGATCAGTTCAGGAAGTAACCGCTCCGATTCAAAGCAAGAATCTTCAAGTGTCGATCTCAAGCTTCGAACTACAGTCTAGTAGTACAGCAAATGGTCTCTCCGGGTCGTACCACAATTAGTCGGTTCGCCTCGTACTGGTACCACAAACTTTAGAGGGAATAAAAGAACAAATTCCGTTGCTAAATATCTGTTTGCCTGATATTAATCAGGCACCTTTTCCCGCTGTCCGTCAGCCGTTGGTTTTCACAGATTTTTACTCTCCCTGAGCGTATATCATATTACTCAAGGCATTTGATGAAAAATCACCAGTAAGTCAGTTAATTTAAGGAAAAATTTGTGACTGGACAGCGTTAGTGGGTTGTGCCTGAAGGAACATATTAAATTTACATGCATTCACCAAATGGTAATGTACAACTATTCACAAGTTGATGTTACCATTACTCACTCACTGTTTATCGTACTTTTTTATGTATGTCTAACCGGTGGATTCTGTGGCAATTCGGAGTCTTGGGGGTTACCTCTGCTTTTGTGTCTTCCGTGAGAACTAGCATGAAGCAATTACCAGCCCTTGCTGTGGCGGTTCAAGAATGTATCCTTTTCAAATGCTGAGGTTGCCAGCCTAGTATTAATCGTTACCATCACTAGCAAGGATGAATATGTCAAATTCACAGCATAAAAATATGTTACACTCAATAATTGAGAAATCTTAGACTTCTTGCTCAGTAAAATAGTCTTCACAACTTAATACAGATGCCTCGAACACGCGACTGGGGTATTATTTCTATTTCAGAATCCCTCTGTGACTTGTGAGTGGTCCTGTAGAATTCTAGGTTACATTTTAATATTGGCCAGTTTTCTACTGATGTACAGAGATGCTCTTTATACTTTTTGTCCCACAGAGTAAAGGTAAAGGATCCCGTTTACACGCCGATTGAGGCATATTGGGAATATGGTGTTAGGCCCATATTTTCTTGACCATCGGCACACTAAGGGTGATGTCTGTGACAGAGTTATGTAAATATATTACATGAAACCACACGTTTTTGCTTCCACGTGTTTTCCACCTTTGCTTGCTTATTAATATTCACGTTTCGTTAACGCAGAAGGCATGCGCTTCGATATCTGTCGAACTCATATTTTAGCCACGCCTATTTTCTTTCTCTCTATGTCTTACAGACACTATGAATGTTTACAAACATACCTATTAGCTAGTCCTGAGCCGTTAACTGTATTATCACGCGAACGATTGGGCAATCGCTGAATAGTGACAGATCAGAGGATGAGTCGTCTAATGGTAAAATCAAGGGCGATAAATCAAAAGTCGTACTTTTTGTAGTTACATTGGTCAGGGGGAATTAATCTGAGGAAAGGGGAGATAATCACAGTGCGCCCCCCCCCCCCCATTCGTTTGTTCGGAACTTAATTAGCTACAGTGAGAGACGCCTGATCAAAAGCAAGTCCGTTCGCTAGCAAAGAGTCTGCGGTCGGCATAAGCGTGAAATAAAACTTTGATTCATGAATCGACCGCAGAATTCCCCAAAATCTGGGCGAAGGCGCTATATCTAGCACTGACTAGCGAATTTCTACCTATTTTATATATATACCCCAGCTTTCAAAATCATTTATCGAGTAGCCTCAGAAAGTTCGGAACATCTAGCTTCGAATTTTAGACCGTTGTTAAAGTGGATTTCTTAGTGTTTCGATTGGAGAGTTTCTATTTCTGTGTTGCGGTAAATATTATACTAGCATTTTTGAGAGATTTAATTGTTAAAGTTCGTCATTTTATATTTCACTAGGATTTACTGTGTTAATTGACTAGCATATTAAAATGTATATATAGCTAATTCTTCCAGCTGTAATGAAAATTTTATTAATTGCTATTAACCAGTAAGAGATATTTTAATTGACTAGTAAATGCACTATTCATTATGAGTACTGACGAAATATATATTTATTTCTAATTCATTATGAGTAATTTTTAAAATGACTAGCGCTTATTTCATGGGTTTTTTTCTAAACGGTAAAATGAGATATACACTTGTGGTTTCTAATTAAATCTAATAACCGATTGGATATTAAATTATACCGTTACGCGGGTTAGGATAGATACTGATATTGTGATTAAATGTTATGTATTTTCTTACTAAAAATCCAGTACGCGTCATAAACCAAAACCTACCAGCGGCCTAAATCTGAGAAAACGGGTCTAAGTCTACGTCCAATAGACGCAAAACAAACATTCTTACGCAAATAGCGGATCTTCGAGGTTTACCTGTTCGGCTCTCTTGTTTTACCCAGAAAGAGAGAGAGAGAGAGTACCAACAAAAGACTATAAGAATAATTGTAACTGGACCTATAGATATCCAGATTTCTGTTTTCCATTTTCATATACATTCAGCCCGCTGTGTCGAAATTGTCAACAATTAACATTTCCCAACTACCGATCACTGTGGTGTGAAGAGGATTTTTATCCCGAGAGATTTACATACCTGACATTCTCTTTAAGTATTAGAATTACAAGCTAATGACACTGTGAACACTAGAAGTCATAATTACTTTCCTACCTGGACTAATTGATGTGAAATAAACAGATCCAATTAACAGTAACGAAGTAAGGGTTCCCCAAATAACCGGATTAATCAAACTTGGAGGAGCTGGGGCTTACTTTGCAGAAACAACCAACACTGGATTTGCTGTTTTTACCATGGAGATATGTTCCAGGTGTTGTTAATCAACAGTTAGGTAAGAACGAAGGAAAGTGGCCACTGTCTGTCTGAAGCGAGAGAAAGAAGGAGTGAATAATTCTTCTATTGTATAATCATGATACTCACGTTGTTTTGCCTTTCTTTTGTTTGCAAATACTGTTATTTTCAGAATAGATTAATTAGGAACTCTGTTCTTTACAATATAGTCAAATTATATACTATAGTGCAAATCTTTTGACCTTTTGGGGGTTAATTAACTTCTTCTTGTGGGATCTTGTCTCAACAGAGGGGATTGCACTCATGTGTCTATTTCTTTATTAATTCTGTAACCTATGATTTTATATTTGATACTAGATGTTGTGAAGTTTTCTTTATGATAAATAAACTTAACATAAAACTTAATTACCTGTGTTGGTCAGCTCGGCCCAATATCCCTATTTCATTAATATAGTTTCATGTTTGTGCGTCAAGTTGTCGTCACTTATCTGTGTGTGTGTGTATGTGAGTGGTTAATAGTATATATGTTAATATATACTGGAAGGTAAACTATCTGATAAACAAATTTCAGTCGTAAGATAGGCTGGACTAGAATATCTTCTCAATCCAGGGACAGACTCAACCTTTTCACCATTTCACTCGTGAAATCTATTTCTTTACCTTATCTCTCACTGAGTTACCACCTTTTCCAGTTCTATTCAGACGGGACCAGAATCTATCTTAATCACCTATCCAAAATCTACGACAATGTCCTACACAGAGTACTCCCCGTATTATCAAACAAGTATTGGCGGGAACTCACAGGGCAAACAGTAAAGAGAAAATTTTTCAGAGCGTGGCCGATGAACTAAATTTCATCACAATGAAATGTGGGCAAACAAAACTTCTTCTTTGTTCGCTTTCAGACGTCAACTTGAATATGTTCAAAGATTGCAGTGGTCAGTTTCAGGTTGTTGGTATCTCCATTGAGTTTTTTCAGGAATGGCACTGGTTATGGCCATATGCGCTTCGTCTTTTCCTCTTATGCTGGAGGCTTTGAAGTAGATGTTCAGCAGTCATTTTATCAGTGCCACGGTACATTCATCTGTAGTTTCTATCTTGAGCATGTTGAATAGATGATATCCCAGTCTGTTGGGGCCTGTGTGAGGTCTGAATATTACTACTTGTTCTCTTCTGCTGAGCTGGTAGTATGCATCATTTGTGTGTGTGTGTGTTGTGTGTGTGTTGTGTGTGTGTTGTGTGTGTGCGTGCGCGCGTGCGTGCGTGCGTGTGTGCGTGTGTGTGTGTGTGAGGCCTGGATGCTCTGCTTTCCACGTGCTTCTGCATCTGCTCTTGATAAAACTATTTGTTTCTTCCTAAATTATGCGCATAAAGAGCATAACATATTTGTATCACGTCATGTTTTGGCGGGTTTCGTGCTCTTATCAGACTGATATTCTTTACAAGTGCACTGAAGTTCTCATAAGTTTTTTTATTTAATTTTTTTTAAAAAATGCAAATAAAACTGTCCTCCAAGCACTGGCGAATATCTTCATTTTGGAGACCCTGAAGCTTGAACTCTTGGAGGGACCCAAAGACGCAGCAATAGAGAATGCAGTCAGCGACCCATAGCTAGACTGCTTGCGTCAGGGTCAGCGAACCAGAGCTGACCAAGACCCTATTCCACCTCCATGTGGTGGTCCTGGAAACAGGCTGCGTCACTGCAGTCTGGCTGAGTGAGTAGGGATCGAAATGGGAAGGCAAACCCGGTCCCCAAAAATGCCGTGCTAAAGTCGGATGTGTTGGCCGAAAGGCGCAGATATCGCAGCTCCGTTGTAAACAGACACAACGCAACCAACGTCATTTTCAGGACGAACAAGAACTCGTGGAGAGGCCCCTTTAATTTTTAAAAAAAAAAGTCGAAAAGCGTTAGGGGATGGAAAAGAAACGTTTCATAGAGACAACTGGACCGGGGGGAAAAGGGAAAGGGGGGGGGGGAGCCCTGAAGCTCAAGTTTCATAGTAGATCCGCCTCTGCCTCCAAACCACACCTCTGTTTTGTGTCAGAAAGTCAATGTCTCGTGTCGTTAGCCCGAACATAGGATAGTACTGTATGTGAAAACCACGTGTGGTCTTACTGTTCATCATCATCCACTCATTTTCCTTTGCGGTCCTGACAGAGCATGGAGCATAAAGCAACCACTATTTTTTTTTTCTTTTTTATCGTACGCCCGCTATTACTCGAGGCGAAATCTCCGGTTAGTATGTCTAACCTGAGACTGATTTTACGTGAGTATCCTATTTTCCCTGTACGCAGATACTCGCCGTCTTCGGAGGGTACCCATTAGAGGTGGGTCGGCTCAGGAGCCGTTCAGGTTATTCCAGTCCCTGGTCGACGACACTACATCAAATGTCCTCGCTAGGCTCGAATTAATCCAGTCCAACTCCCGGTCAACGACACTGCTTCAAATGTCCTCGCCCGGGCTTGAACCTGGATCACCCGATCGCCAGCGCAGTGTGGTAACTGTCGCGAGAGACGAGTAAGTCTGCAATTAAATTCCTAAAAACTAATGGTAATATTTTGTCGGTAAATTTCTCACTGAATGAGAAGGCAGTCGGTTGTCTATACTCATTGTTGGCACAGACAATCGTTGGTCAACAGTCATGGGACATCCACCAATTTTACAAGGAATGTTGACATAACAATAGACAACGCTCGGCGTGAGCCCTTTAAACGCTACAACATTCACCTGAAATGTTTTCACAACTAGTAGACAGTGAGTCAATAGATTATCGAGGTAATCGCCCCAACGTCTCGGTTGTGTTTTCACAAAGGCAGGAAGGTACAAGCAATATTATTGTGGCTAGCCGTAGAATATATGGACAGAGCGCGAGGCAGTTTTACAATGAGTAATTTAATAAGCAGGTTCTCATCGAATCGACCCAATAACATTTGATTAACGGCGACGCCGTGTCTGAACCAGGATCAACATGAAAAGAGTGAGAATATGTCATTATGTAAAGACTATTAAATGCTGCACAGACACTCAAAAGACGAACGCAGACAAGTTGTCTCGGATAAGCAAAATATGAGAGCGACCATAGCAAAATATTACAGGAAATTTTACACAGTATGAGGACGGAATGTCTGACTTAAGGAAAACAAACGAAATTTCACATGACATCAGAAACGACCCGAAAATTAGCCATAGGCGATTCAGACGATATATAAACTCAACTATATTCATTGCTTGGCATTGCAAGAGAAGCAGTCCGCCAACCAAAACTTGGGGTTCTAGATTTCACGAGGAAGAGTCAGGACATTGTGTCAGTGAAATTCGTATATGGACACCAAGGTTAGTGTAATATATTTTGTACTTTATCATTATTATGTCTTAACTTCAGTCAGATAATATATACCTATTTTCCATAAAGTTAACACTGTAAATACCAGTCACGTTTATTATAATATTATATTTCACACTAATAAGTACAGGTTGCAATAAACACCATGCAGAGAATTATTATATTTATAACATTACACAGTTTCCTGTAACTATAACGAAGTAAATCCAAGACACTTTTATTTTGCCTCTTACATTACATGTTAAACGTGCAGTAAACACCGCACAGCCCTTCATTATAGTGATAAGATTTCACATACAAGAACACACTACAGGCGTAGCATGGTTTACGGGATACTTACAAAGGGTTCATTATTTTATCCATCACAGTGGTAGAGACAGGGACCATTTGAGATACTCATCCTTAGTCTACTACGTGGTTGGCGTTAATCACAGGACAAGCTTTAGAGTAGGGCCGACCGAGATACTGCGACGACACGCATCTCACACGTAATTAACGGCAACAACCTACCAATACTCCACGGGGGTCAGAAAGGAATTTACCAGGCGGTGAAGGGTCTTTCTATCATCGACTACCCACCCAAAAAGAAAGCAGAAAATACCCAGAAGGATTGCTGCATTTCTAATAGCTGTCCACGTGAAATTTAATGATCTGAAGTTGCAGTAGCAAACGGATGATTTTACAACAAGTGCCTTTGAGAAATCTTGATCAGAAGTGGCAGTAGCCAACGGACGATTTTTACAAGACGATTTTTTTTACAACAAGTGATTTGAGAAAACGGACGATCTTGATCAGAAGTGGCAGTAGCCAACGGACGATTTTTACAACAAGTGCTTTGAGAAACCATGATCAAAAGCTGCAAAAGCAGACGGGAGATCTTGTAAACCCAGTGCCTACAAAAATTATTGATATCCTGAATTACCAGCAGTAATGGACAGTTTCTCCCCATACAATTGATGCACCAACAAATACGAATATACAACATATTTCCATCATCATCACCACATGAGCAGACTATCAGCACAACGAAAGGACATCTGCATATCAGACGAAGTCTCACCCGCCTAACATTGCGTTCAACATCACACATGAACAAGACACCTTGGACGCTCGGGACAATGTCAACACTCGCATTGTGAAGGACAAAAGAACAAGCCGTGGACACCTGACGAAACCAAGTGGACCGTCCAGTGTTATTGTAGGCAGACAATGACTTGTCCATTGTGTACAAACAACCAGAGTTTATTGACAGTCAGCAAGAGACCAAGAAAAACAAGATATCCTTTTTTTTTAGTATTTAGGAGTTACTTAAATTCATCATCATCACATAGTGTAGACTTTAGATTCATTTGTGTATTTTGCATTAACTAATATCTTTCTTCACAGGGATAGTTAATGTCATTCCTAGTTGCATTTGTATTAGTGTACTTGAATGTTGTTATATTTCAATAAGTTAATAAATGTTGTAGTTGTATTTACCAACACACGTTATTACATATATAGAGAAGGAAAGAAAGTGTGCGAAAGAGACATACTGTTCTTCCTTTCTTCCTCTTCTGTTCACTCAGTGTAATAGGGGAGTGGGGGCTCGTTAGCATTATAATATAGAGAGGGGGATAGAGTGGTAGGAGTTATAGTGTCACGAGATATAGAATCACTGGGGCTGTCTGCGGGGAATTTATCCCAGAGTCTTACATTCGCCTTCTTCACTCCTGCTGCCTATTTCCAACGGGTTGCCAGGCAAATCTGAGCCATTGATCAAGCCGGCACCACACAGATAACTCTCTTTGGTTACCCTTCGGGATAACCCTGTGACATTAAGTGGGGGCTCGTCTGGGATCAAGTGGACGCTGCAGTCCGAGATAGTACCTTGGGGCTTGCCCTAGACTAAAACATTAAATAATTCTTTTTTGAAATTTTTGTAAAACCTATTCACTGTCTTCTATACTGTTCCTTATTCTACTTAGGTAGAGGGGAAGAACACAGAATAGAATATTAGATATTAAATTAGATTAGATATTCATATTACATAAGACATTGACATATGTTAGAAGATTATACCGTATTACTTTATATGCACTTAATTACTACATCTAGTTACCAATATTGATTTGTTGTCATCACTATAAATTTACCTGGATTTTCAGTACCACGTGGGTCTCTAAAAAAAAAAAAAGGCATTGTTGAAGTCGGACGCATCGAAACGAGCGAACCGACATTGTATAGTCCTTTTGTTCACAAGTGAACAATAGCGGCTAAAGCCACTGAGAGGAAACATTTTGTTTTTGTTTTCTCGGTAGGCAGACTGTTTATGGTCAGAAATATTTGTCTGGTATTCTTAGCCAGTCTTAGAATTGTATTGCCAAGTTTTTCTTTAATATTGTCATTTATCTGTACGGGTGTAAAGGTTATAGCGAAGCATACGGAAATTTTTATTGTTGTTTCTCCCTTTGGCCAAGGGCACGATTTTTATTGTCGCTCTAAATTTATTATTTCTCTCGCATAATTTTGAGTTGCGACAGGCAGATTTAATTCTAGCTTGATCATGGCAGATTGGTTGCAAATTCGCACGGCAGCTTTCCAGGAAGCAATGAATTTAAAACTAGAGAAAGCAGAACTTATGGAATATGTGGATAAAATGTTAACTGCGCACATAGCAGAGCAAGAGAGAAAAGATAAAATTGCAGAGCAAGAGAGAAAAGATAAACTGGCAGCAGAAGTAGAGCAAACAAGATTGAGATTAGCAGCGGCTAAAGATAGGAGAATCAAGGCAGAGAGAGAGGCCGAGTATAGGAGAATCAAGGCAGAGAGAGAGGCCGAGGATAGGAGAATCAGGGCAGAAAGAGAGCACGAACTTCGGATGAAGAGGTTGTGTGGAACGTATGAACAACCCACAAGACTTGAATCGGAAATATTTGTTTCGGCCCATGAAGTGACAGATGAGCTAACATATCGCCTAGAAGACACACCATCTTCGCATTGCATTACTTCGTATGCAAAGAAATCCGCAGGAAAAACTGATTATGAGAAGGGCCCAGTTGGCCGGTATCAGGGGAAGAAAAACACCTTCCTTTGCAATCCACATAGAAAGGAAACTCAACACAAATCCTTTTCTCAGAACCAGAGGCAAGGGGATAAATGGTGCCGGTATTGTCGCAGGAAAAATCACTACACCAGCGAGTGCCGAAACCGCCCTCCTCTCCATCGCATGGCGTATATAGAAACCCGAACAATGAAGGACAAAGAGTCCCGGAGAAAAGAAGGGGAAAAATCACACCCGGCGGTAGTTAATTCAATGGATTCCAGACACCGCTGCAGAGATAACGGAAAGTTATTAAAAGGCACAGAAGAACCCACTCTAATTGCGAGCGGTACCTTCGATGGATCTTGCAAGGGGACTTCGAACAAAACAATTTCACCTGGCATCACAGGGAAGAAAAAAAACAGGCACTTGCCTCCTGACATCAGGAGAACAATTATTACCTCACTCCACCGGCCCTTCTACGTGGAAAGAAGCGACCGGACAGGAACGGGCATTCGCTATTATCCACGGAAATAGACAGTTGCCCACATCGCCTAAGTCTGCCTTTACCCAGGACGAGGAAAAGTCAGATCCTACCACTTTTAAAACTTACGGAGAGAAATGTGTGCCTTTAGAAGGTATAACAACACATACGATTATCGGGACAGGGTGGACGACGGACACGAAGGCACCCCCCGACTCTCTTCAAAAGGAGGTAGAAGAGGATCATGAGGAGAAAAGTGTGGTAGAGCCGGCGGGGATACAGCAGCTCAACACCCACGGGACTCCGATTCTATATGTAGGCGAGACAAAAACTAAGCAGATAGAGAGAAGGAAAGACACCAGGCGACACAAGAGGAAACAGCTTGGTGTACGCGCTTTATGCAAGGCACAGCGCCGACGCGCGAAATTAACAACACACTGTACCCGATACAAAAGGACAGATGGGTTGCACCGTATCTTGATTTATGACCATTCCACGGGCAAGATACACAAGATACGTAATAAGGACAAACAATGGCCAACTTTGATCCGTCGGCGGATTCAAAGATTGTTTAGCAGAGGAAAGAAGTGGGGAAACACTTTTTATTTCAAGAGATCGAAGAAAGAAACAAAGAGATTTGATGTCAGTAGGAGTGGGTCACTCAAGAGAAAGAAGTGGGGAGACATTTTTTATTTCGACAGAGCGAAGACAGACACACTGAGAGTTAGTGTCAGTAAGAATGGACCACTCAAGAGAAAGAAGAGGTTTAAACCTGGCAAAGAAGGTTACCAGGATGCTAAGGCAAAAGGGTGGAGAAAGAAAAGTGATCTTTCAGCGACGGCAACTAGCGCCCGGATTCCCTCGGAACGCAACGTTGTCAATAGAGAAAGAGCGGAAGAGGTATTCGATTCCAGGCTGGAATTCGATTCGAAACTCAGTTCTAGACTGGTTAGACCAGAACAATTGAGTGATGGAACTGTGGAAATTCAGTTCACAGGTAACGGCGATCCTCCATTGATGGCGGCTATCGCCCGGACTCCCATTGAAGGCAGGTATGTCGAGGGAGAACTACGAACGGCAGTTTTATATGATCATAGGTATGAATTCATTATAGGCTGCAAATATGTGAGTTTAGGAGACACTCGTCAATCAAGAGTCACAGCTGCAGGGCAGACAGGTGAACAAGCGAAGGAGAAGAGACAAGGAGACGAGTTTGACTTCCATCCGCAAGAGCTGAGACCAGCTCAAAACAACGACAAATCGGTAGAACCTTGTTTTAAGAAGAGACTGAAGGGAGACAATCCATCGCAACCAGGAGACTGCTTTAAACAGCAAGGACAACTCCTTAGGAAAGTAGGAAAGCGCGGATATGAGTATATGCAACTGGTAGTACCAGCACGATATAGATTTTATATCTTAGGTATGGGACATGCTAGTGAATCTAGTGGTCAGGTCAGACAATACATCACTACGCAAAGAATCACCCACCATTATTATTGGCAGGGAATCGCAGGGGACATGGATCAATTTATCAGATCAGGTCCTGAATGCCAGAGAGGGGCATCAAATCATGGGAAAAGTGAGGAAGCCACAGGTAAGGGAAACAGACCACGTATGAAGAAGAGGAGGCGTCAACATGACGGAGAATATAATACGACTGGTCCTAAGTGTGAGCTAGAGATAGGCAAACAAGTTTTACTGTTTATGCATAGCAAACAGAACAGGGTACAGATTGGATGGCACGGGCATTACGCAATAGTCGAGAAGGCATCTCGAACCAAGAATAAGATTCCAATGGAGAATCAGCTGGAAATATATAATATTATTCTGCTAAAGAGATACTTAGCCAGACACATAACTGAAGCGGCCAATTTCAGGACACGAGCAGCCACAACGCATTTGAATAAAGGAAATCCGAACTCAGCACTGCAGCCCAATGCGGCTATACAGTCATCTGCAGGCGTGCAGAAAATCACAACCCACTCTACGAACGTAGTCGAGCAGGGGCGACAACTCTTGACTACGGTCACGATATTGAAACAGGAAAGGGAGCAGCTCTTTATAGCTGATGCAGGAGAAGCAACTGAGGAAGATTGCGAGAAGAATGATTTGGACGAGGAGAAGGAGGATTGGAAAGAGGAAGATGAAGTGGAGAGTAATAGGAAGAAGATAACCACAGCCGACAATAGGGAATGTAAATTGCATCCTGACTCGCAGGAGTCTTCGCAAGCTAAGACTTGGTGCGGGGGACATCTGTCGCGAGAGACGAGTAAGTCTGCAATTAAATTCCTAAAAACTAATGGTAATATTTTGTCGGTAAATTTCTCACTGAATGAGAAGGCAGTCGGTTGTCTATACTCATTGTTGGCACAGACAATCGTTGGTCAACAGTCATGGGACATCCACCAATTTTACAAGGAATGTTGACATAACAATAGACAACGCTCGGCGTGAGCCCTTTAAACGCTACAACATTCACCTGAAATGTTTTCACAACTAGTAGACAGTGAGTCAATAGATTATCGAGGTAATCGCCCCAACGTCTCGGTTGTGTTTTCACAAAGGCAGGAAGGTACAAGCAATATTATTGTGGCTAGCCGTAGAATATATGGACAGAGCGCGAGGCAGTTTTACAATGAGTAATTTAATAAGCAGGTTCTCATCGAATCGACCCAATAACATTTGATTAACGGCGACGCCGTGTCTGAACCAGGATCAACATGAAAAGAGTGAGAATATGTCATTATGTAAAGACTATTAAATGCTGCACAGACACTCAAAAGACGAACGCAGACAAGTTGTCTCGGATAAGCAAAATATGAGAGCGACCATAGCAAAATATTACAGGAAATTTTACACAGTATGAGGACGGAATGTCTGACTTAAGGAAAACAAACGAAATTTCACATGACATCAGAAACGACCCGAAAATTAGCCATAGGCGATTCAGACGATATATAAACTCAACTATATTCATTGCTTGGCATTGCAAGAGAAGCAGTCCGCCAACCAAAACTTGGGGTTCTAGATTTCACAGGACATTGTGTCAGTGAAATTCGTATATGGAAACCAAGGTTAGTGTAATATATTTTGTACTTTATCATTATTATGTCTTAACTTCAGTCAGATAATATATACCTATTTTCCATAAAGTTAACACTGTAAATACCAGTCACGTTTATTATAATATTATATTTCACACTAATAAGTACAGGTTGCAATAAACACCATGCAGAGAATTATTATATTTATAACATTACACAGTTTCCTGTAACTATAACGAAGTAAATCCAAGACACTTTTATTTTGCCTCTTACATTACATGTTAAACGTGCAGTAAACACCGCACAGCCCTTCATTATAGTGATAAGATTTCACATACAAAAACACACTACAGGCGTAGCATGGTTTACGGGATACTTACAAAGGGTTCATTATTTTATCCATCACAGTGGTAGAGACAGGGACCATTTGAGATACTCATCCTTAGTCTACTACGTGGTTGGCATTAATCACAGGACAAGCTTTAGAGTAGGGCCGACCGAGATACTGCGACGACACGCATCTCACACGTAATTAACGGCAACAACCTACCAATACTCCACGGGGGTCAGAAAGGAATTTACCAGGCGGTGAAGGGTCTTTCTATCATCGACTACCCACCCAAAAAGAAAGCAGAAAATACCCAGAAGGATTGCTGCATTTCTAATAGCTGTCCACGTGAAATTTAATGATCTGAAGTTGCAGTAGCAAACGGATGATTTTACAACAAGTGCCTTTGAGAAATCTTGATCAGAAGTGGCAGTAGCCAACGGACGATTTTTACAACAAGTGATTTGAGAAATCTTGATCAGAAGTGGCAGTAGCCAACGGACGATTTTTACAACAAGTGCTTTGAGAAACCATGATCAAAAGCTGCAAAAGCAGACGGGAGATCTTGTAAACCCAGTGCCTACAAAAATTATTGATATCCTGAATTACCAGCAGTAATTGACAGTTTCTCCCCATACAATTGATGCACCAACAAATACGAATATACAACATATTTCCATCATCATCACCACATGAGCAGACTATCAGCACAACGAAAGGACATCTGCATATCAGACGAAGTCTCACCCGCCTAACATTGCGTTCAACATCACACATGAACAAGACACCTTGGACGCTCGGGACAATGTCAACACTCGCATTGTGAAGGACAAAAGAACAAGCCGTGGACACCTGACGAAACCAAGTGGACCGTCCAGTGTTATTGTAGGCAGACAATGACTTGTCCATTGTGTACAAACAACCAGAGTTTATTGACAGTCAGCAAGAGACCAAGAAAAACAAGATATCCTTTTTTTTGTTAGTATTTAGGAGTTAGTGTAGACTTTAGATTCATTTGTGTATTTTGCATTAACTAATATCTTTCTTCACAGGGATAGTTAATGTCATTCCTAGTTGCATTTGTATTAGTGTACTTGAATGTTGTTATATTTCAATAAGTTAATAAATGTTGTAGTTGTATTTACCAACACACGTTATTACATATATAGAGAAGGAAAGAAAGTGTGCGAAAGAGACATGCTGTTCTTCCTTTCTTCCTCTTCTGTTCACTCAGGGTAATAGGGGAGTGGGGGCTCGTTAGCATTATAATATAGAGAGGGGGATAGAGTGGTAGGAGTTATAGTGTCACGAGATATAGAATCACTGGGGCTGTCTGTGGGGAATTTATCCCAGAGTCTCACATTCGCCTTCTTCACTCCTGCTGCCTATTTCCAACGGGTTGCCAGGCACATCTGAGCCATTGATCAAGCCGGCACCACACAGATAACTCTCTTTGGTTACCCTTCGGGATAACCTTGTGACAGTAACCATTACACCAGCGCGCCTCCCGGAGCCACCACTATAGCTGATCTCCTTGTGCAAGAAGCCTGCACCAAGTATCCACATTATAGTGCAGCGGTGGATTCTGTGGCAATTAGTTTTACGTGATGAGGTTGCCAGGCCCATGCACAACCTCATTCTTGACGCCTTGTACGACACGCCTGAGGACGTATAGTCTTATTCTTTCTTTGTTTCTTCAGAGACCCCCGGGCAGCTACACGGGATGGGGTCTTACTGTTGCTAACATATATTTCATATGTAAAATTATGGCACGTGAATACGTTGTCACTACTATCTAGATTATATGTAAAATATGACACACTTGAGATCTATCGCTTCTCGTTGAGGACACACTAACCGCCAGATCACGTGCCTGGTGACAGCTTTCAGGTCCGCCTGTTTCATGATTATGAATTCATGAAATTAATTTTAATGAAATTGATCAGTTTGGGACGCATCTGATCAATTTTTATGTGAGTTTTTCTTTATAAGCTTGTAAATATATTCTGCATATTTTTAAACACACTGAATTTATGATTAACTCTTCAAAGACCAGTTGGGTTTATTAGCATTTAGTTAGCATAGAGTCGTTGAACTTATCCTACAAACACGTAGATAACCCTGCACTGATAAAGAGTTAGCTTTGCAGTTTACGTTCTTTATGATTTGCACAATTTATAGTTATTTTTGTATGAATAAAGTACTGGAAGCATTTTAAAAAGCTAGTTATGTTTTTATTACGCTTTAATAATTGAAGTTATGTTTTAAACGTTTGCCAATGCTTTGTTTTTAAATGAAGTAGTTATAACGTAGACAGTGCGAATGGCAGTGTGGTTAGAGCACTGGCCCCTTGCGGCGGAAGTGCATGGTTCGAAACACGCTCTTGAGTTTCAATCAATACCCTTTAGCTCCCCGAGGAGCATAGGCCTTCAACAAACACATGCCAAGTCTTCCTGTCCCGTGCCATCCGCTCAAGTTCTTTCCATGTTTTCCTCATCATTTTCACCTCTGTATCCAGTTCTCTTCTTGATGTGTTTTTTGGTCTACCTCTGCCTCTCTTTCCCTGTGGATTCCAGAACAAGGACTGCCTTGTAATGCTATCAACAGGTTTCCTCAATGTGTGTCCTATCCATCGCCAGCGTCTTCTTCTCAGTTCTTGTTCCTCTGGCACTTGTCTGGTTCTTGTCAGTCTTGTCCATGTTTGTTGACGTTTTTGTGGTAAAAAGTTTTTTACGGGATGGGGTAAACAGCCCCATGCCCAACCCTCCTTAGTCGCTTTTTACGACATGCATTCGGGCCCCGGTAACAATCGGGTGAGCTCTTGAGTTTGAGAAGGAAAATACAGCGAGGAAGGAAACTGGTCATTGCAACTCTCAAAGCTGGATCTAGTAGAGTGAAGTCTCTAACACTTCACTCCCATACGATAGCATCTGCTATGGGACTGTCTTGACCTTTTTGACCCTGTGTGGATCTCAGGGGGTCTCTGCAGAGGCAAAGAAATAATAGGACCATTGATGCCACCAGGAATGTCTTCAGGGGTGACTAAGGTAAGGTTATGCAGTGGCTTCACTAGGGAAAGGGGGGGGGGGGGGGGGGAGGGGGGGACCGCACCGGGTGACACCATCAGAGGGGGTGACACCAAAATGACTGTCTATAACATTTTTGTGCAGTGTTTCAGCAGAAATTTATTATATTTATTATTTTTTATAAAAATATCCATGTAGTTAGTTATAACCTCAGAAACATTTTTCGTAAGCCCAGCTTACCGAGGGAGCCGCGGTAGCATAGTGGTTAGTGCACTGGCTTCCTAGCGCAGTGCTCTATGGTTCGATCCCCAGCTGAGGTGGGAATTTTTTAGGCCACAAACGGCTCCTGGGTCGACCCAGCCCCAAATGGGTACCAGAGAAACTCTGGGAAGGTTAAGGCGGCCGGCGTGATGCCGACCACATCACCCCTAGTGTGCCGACGGTCAAGATTGTCGTATTTTGGTCTGTATTACAACACGTAAAATTTACCGCTCGAAAATATCGAAGATAAACAGTACAATTCTAACAGCCAATAGAATCGCGCCTTTTTCTGTTAGGTATAGGAAACCCTTTTGATGCTTGATATAGGGGCCTATTTTGTGTTTTTGACAGAACGAAGATATTTTATTTTTTAATAATTAAAGATTTGTAACCAGAAAGAAATAGCTCAATTTATAGCGGGGATATTACTTCAGAGGTTAGTGTACAGACTTCCTCATAATAAAATTTTATTGTACTAGAAAAATCAGTTTTAATGATAATTTCACTTCAGGGTAATCCCCAATTTAGTTAGTTACAGTATGCACCGCTCTAAATGCACTGGGAAAACTAAAATATTAATAGCTAGAACGACAGAGATCAATTCCTAGTTTTATTAGAGCTTCAAATAATTAAAATCGGACCAGAAATAAGTTAGATAATAAATATTTAAACTTATTCAGAAAATTCTTAACGCCAGTTTTGTCTGTGTTTCGATTGGTCGAACACGGCGTTATAATAAGCCTTGAACTTGGTAGCATAATGCCACAACCTTTTTGAAAATTAAACACGAAGCTGAGAAGCGCAATTGTGAGCTGAAAATCCTTTTGCTGCCTGTATTGAAAGCAGACTAAAGAGGCCCATTAAGAGCCAGTATCAGCTTATGTGTGTTACCTGAGGGTAAGATATATATATATATATATATATATATATATATATATATATATATATATATATATATATATATATATATATATATATATATATATATATATATATTTGTATATATTCATGTTGTTTGCCTGTAGTTACCCACTTATGTGTTCGATGATGGGTTAGAAGGAGAAAATAGGCCAAATGTGTAACGGATTTCCTTACAAACGTGTGTAGTTTTAAAGACGACAGGCCAGAAATTAAAACAGTGTAAGATATTTGCTAATTATGGCACAAGTAATGTGTTCGATGATGGGTTAGAAGGAGAAAATAGGCCAAATGTGTAACGGATTTCCTTACAAACGTGTGTAGTTTTAAAGACGACAGGCCAGAAATTAAAACAGTGTAAGATATTTGCTAATTATGGCACAAGTGCGACTATAAGTCTATTAAGGTATTTGAATGAATATTTCTTACTGGAACGATACACTGTTCAAGAACATAGGATATGATGACAGGATATATAAACATGATGTTATCAAGATGTTACTTACTATTTTGTACTTAAGCTAATTATGGTATGGAAGACAATCATGGACGAATGGATCGAACATACTATGTATCAAGGACATGAGTACTAAAATTGAACTGGCTGTGAGGTATTGAGGTAACTGTCCTGTGTCTGATTTAATGTTTATACGTGATGTTGTCTGTATGTAGGGAAAATTAAAGGACCCTACAAGTTTTGCGAATGTCTTTTCATTCCAGGTTTTGGCCTGGTAATATTGCAAGTTTATGAGGCAGACACTTGAGAAGAATCATGGTGGTGAACTGTTCTTGATACACTAAGAACTGAAGCTACATATCCCAGCCTGGAGTTCTTATTCTGTGTGAACCCAGCCAGGATTGGAGGTGTCTCGTACTGCATTGAAGATAAGTGGATACCTAGATCCACTTGTCAGATTATCCACAAGCAAGACGAAATATAATTTAAAGAAAGAAAGAAAAATTAATAAAGACTTAAAATAAACACTATCCTTATACAGACAGGTTATAGGTTGAAACATTATAAAATGATGAATCACTGAGGACAATATTAAATCTTCTAGTATCCTACAGTCCAGTATATTTGATACCAAGAGTGAAAGAGTGAAATTAATATTACTTAGTTATATACATAAGCAGATTATAACTTGTTATGGAGAACATTCCAAATTATTTATTTCATTCTGTAAATACCTTATAACTTGAGTTTTAATGGATGGTGCAGATCAACGCTGAAAAATCATCAACAACACTTTTCACGCTCTCCAACAAAGACAAAGCAGGAGAGATACGACTTGGAAATATACATGTCCAAACAGATGAGGAACCGGTGTACTTGGGCATTACATTAGATAAGAGAATGACATGGAGGCACCACATCGAGAGAACAGAGGCTAAAGCGAAAAGAAAACTTTCCATACTGAGGAAAATAGCTGGATCAAGTTGGGGAGCTAACGAAACAACACTAAAGAAAGTGTATACAGGTGCAATAAGACCTATATTAGAGTACGGATCAGCAGCATGGTCTACAGCAGCCAAATCACACCTACAAGCCTTAGATAAAGTACAAAATCAAGCGCTTAGGTTGATCACGGGTGCCATGAAGACCACACCAATAAATGAAATGGAAAAAATCACAGGCATTCCACCTTTATTATACAGACGAGACACTAAGACCCTGATCCAAGCAGAAAAGTACAAGAACATGCCCGCACATCCAATGAAAACTAGATTTGGAGATTTAGCCAGTGGGAGGTTGAAGAGAAGCAGTTTTGTGCATCGGTCCAAAAAACTAATTAGAACATACAAGGATGAACTACCAGACATCACTAAGGAAATAACTCCCACACTCCTCCCAACCCCATGGGAACAACATCAAAATTTCAGTATTAAGACCTCCATAACTACCACCTGCCCCATGGGAGAGCTAAATACTCTCCAAAGGAAAATAGCAGCATGTGACATGATTGAAGAACTATACCCCAGAGAAGCATGGATCCAAGTATATACTGATGGATCTGCAACCAGAGCAGTGAAGAACGGAGGCGCAGGAGTTTATGTGGTCTATCCAGACAAAGAAAATGAATCCACCTGTTCACCTACTGGAATATTCTGTTCAAACTATGCTGCTGAAGTACAGGCCATAAGCATTGCTGCAGGAATAATAAATAACACAATAAGCCAATGTCAGCAGGTTGTATTCCTTACCGATGCAATGTCAGTTCTGCAAGCCCTCAACAGTGATAAACTGCCAGAATTAAACAAAGTCCTATGCGAAGTAAATATCAAAAGAAGGGTAGTGCTACAGTGGATACCATCACACTGTGGCATACCAGGAAATGAGAGAGCAGATATGTTAGCAAAAGAGGGAGCAACACAGGAACAAAAAGAACAAACAATCACATTCCAGGAAAAGAAGACCCTTATCAAGGCCATCAGGAAAATTGATCAACAAAGAGACAACTATCAATATCTTGATCGAGCAAAACAGGTGATCCTGTTCCGTATGAGAACAGGACACAACAGACTGAACAGTCACTTATACAGACTGAGATTGGTCCCATCACCCCTATGTACGTGTGGACAGGCAGCACAGACAGCCGAACACATCCTGCAAGACTGCCACATGCTTAGTCAATTGCGAACTGAACATTGGCCCACAGAGACGCACATCCACACAAAGCTGTTTGGGAGTCTTGAAGAACTTTCAACCACAGCAACATACATCCAGAAAACCGGACTTCTTGTGTAGACATTTCTAAACAACAGCGAACGAGAAGAAGAAGAAGAAGACTTGAGTTTTAAGTTTCCTACCAAAAGAAAACAGGTTAGGAACAATAAATTGTAAATACTTTCATTCAGTCTTACTTAATTGTTATAATTAAGTTAATGTTCTCTTTGATTGTTATTACATATAATTAAATTAATCTTCCCCTAGATAATTAGCCACACCAACAAATATATAACCATTATTCACTGTAGGATCTGGAGAGGTAGCAGATAGATCTTCAGGACCAAAACACTATCATCATACCTGTAGATTTACATAGCTTGACCCCACTTTGATCTCGATACACCCTTACTCTTTTCAGAGAAGGGGGTATTTCTTTTAAGACCAGTCTCTTATCTGGCACTCTCCTGGTATCGTCTGATACATCTATTTGTCCAGGATAGCCTTCATTTTAATAACATCCAAACCTCTCGCGACAAAGATAATATGGGCCTAACACCATATTCCCAATATGCCTCAATGGGCGTATAACGGGTTCCTTTTTCCAAGCTTACATGTACTGGTATCAATATACCCACGTTTTTACTTCGAATTCTATTGTTTTCTTACCGAATTTTCACTTTAACCACATGAAACTATGTAAATACATTTAGGCTGTGCGTATGATATTGTAATTTAAAGGTGTAATTTTAATTTTGCTAGTTGTTTATATCACTACTATTGCCATTACATTCAGTAACATACGGGAGTTACGAGTAACATTAGTACAAAAAAACATTACTAAGGATTCTGTATGGTCTGGTACGGGAGGAGGTCCATGGGGGTGACACCATGAGTTACCGCACTGGGTGACACCAACCCTAGTGACGCCACTGACTGGTTATGCATGGGTCTGGCAACCCCACCATGTACAACAAAATGGTAGAGAAACTACCAATGCAAGAGCACATCAATGCTTAGATGTAGGCTTCCTGCAAAGGGGGCAACTACAGTGGTGGCGCCCCTTGCTCGATAAGGAACACAAATGGGAAGGAAGAAAAAAATAAATAAAGTGTATACAACAGATATTAAATATGCACACACAGAAGTAGACTATATGCTATAGGATAATCTGGGCACCGCAGTCTTACACGAGAAAGTAATCTGGTCACTAGCTAAGTAATTAGCTCTTTAACTAGCTAAGTAGTTCGCTCTTTAACTAGCTAAGTAATTCAGTCTTAAACTAGCTAAGTAAATCGGTTTTAAACCAGGTAAGTAAATCGATTTTTATACCAGTTAGGTAATTTGTTCTTAAAATAACTCATGAGTTCTGGTTTTAAACTCCCTAATCTTTGATAAATGGAAAATCCCGAAACAAGTCAAGAGTTTCTAATTTCTTGATCAAATAATAACAGAAGATAGCAGATGTCAAACAGAAATCAAGAAGAGAATAAAAAGGTAAAGATAGTCCCATACCAGATACTACCGTAGGGGTGTGAAGTGTTGGAGACTTCACCATAATAAGTCCAGCATCGTGAGGTGGGGGTGATCAGTTCCCTTCCTCGCTGCCTTTTCCTTCCCTACTTCAAAGTCAGGTACCCATTTACAGCTGGGTAGACTGGAGCGTGTCGGAACCGTGATTTGAGCCCTGCACCTTTGCCGCGAGAGACCAGGGCTCTATCCACTCTGCCAATGAGTGGCTAAAGCTGAATTCGACAACAAGAGACAAATACTGACATCGAAACTTTTAACACATAAATGAAAACTGAGACTCATCAAGTGTTTATATATATACGAGTATATATATTCTTCGTTACTGTATGGTGTAGGTGGACCTAAGACCCGGTCCCAAAAATGCCATGCTGAAGTCGGATGTGTGAGCCGAAAGGCGCAAATATCGCAGCTTCGCTGTAAACGGACACAACGCAACCAATGTCCTTTTCAGGACGAACGAAGAAGAAGAAGAAGTGTGGTGTAGCAGCATGGATAATGAACAAGCAATTGGAAGAAAGAATAGAGGTTCTCAAGATGTGAATATATATATATATTGAATCTATTGTATATATATAACAATTTGGCGCAACTCATGGAAAGAGAAGAAAATAGGAGCCAAGTGTTGCATTGTAACACAATCACTTTTCTCACAGTTGTTGTACTTACCATCCTAAAATCCCTATGAGACTTCCTAAAATAGGGGCATAAAACCTCCTATTAAATATCACTTCCAAGAGCAATATTGAGCAAAGGTTGTTACCTTCGGAAAGCTCATTCTATTACTCGAGCTTCTGGCCATTAGTAGACCACTACCACAAAGCGAGAGAGGCGTTCGGCGACACCTTTGAAAAGCCTGTAAACTATTCTGTGCTGTTCTTATTCTTGTTTAATTTACTAGACACAGTATTAACGGTCATTGTCTTGTATTATTCGGCCTAAACTTGTGAATAGGAAAGTTATAGAAGTGATTATATTTATAATTACCCCGGGTCGAATCCCGGTTCTATATTCCACAGGTGTGTGGAGTGTCGTGATCGACCCGAAGCACTATTTTTGTGTTACTGAGCTGGCAGTGTGGTTAGTCACAATTCACGCGATGGCGCCGAACGGATCGTCCATGGTTCTTCTTCTTCTTCTTCGTACACTCTCAGACGTCTATTTGAATGTTTGCAAAGAAAGCAGTAGTCAGCTTCAGGCTATTTGCATCTCCGTAGAGCTTTTCCACGAATGGCACTGGTGTCGGCTATATTCGCTTTCTCTGTTCCGCATATGTTGGGCATCTTTGAAGCAGATTTCAGCAGTCATTTTATCAGTGCAACATTTACACTCATCGGTAGTTCATATCTTTAGCTTTTTGAATAGAAGGTATCCCAATCTGTGGTCCGTACGGAGTCTGAAGATTACCACTTGTTCCTTTCTATTGAGCTAGTAGTATGCATCATTGTGTGTGTGAACCGGATGGTCTGCATCCAATTTGTTCCTGTATCTGATTCGGATAAAACTTTTTGTTTCATCGAAAGAGGTGTCCTGAGTTCCATTTCCCGATAAGCCTATAATGTATCTTACTTTTATCTTGTCTTATTGTGTACATTTTTTTTCTCAAAAATGCCTGTAACACACCAATTTATGTTTATTTAAAAAAAAAAAATTACAATAAACAGAGAGTGGACAATGTCACCAAAATGTCAGAAGTTACTGAGCTGTATGAACATGAAAATATAATGTTGCAGTAGATCATCTCTTATATATAAAGTAAAGTGTTTTTTGCGATTCCGCCTTTCCGTCTGTCCGTCTTTCTGTCTGTCCGTCTTTCTACCTTTCCGTCTCACCGCACGTAATTGTTTGACCACTTCTAAGCTATCCAAAAGTCTGAAATTTGGCATGCTGATAGGTCTTAAGATATGATGGATTATAAAAATCTGAAAAAATTAAATAAATAAATACGGCGGCTTCGTAATTAGGCCAGAAACGTTGAGCGCCAAGGGATATGGTTGTTGTTTTTTTTTTTTTTTGGTGTAATGGGAAATTAGCAATTTATTATAAAGCTAATGACTATATGTAGTTTTCAAACTAAATTTTTCGTATTTTTCAATGTAACTTTTAATAATTAATCAAATAATTTAGAGGGACCCAAAGACGCAGCAATAGAGAATGCAGTCAGCGACCCACAGCTTGACAGCAAACCAGAGCTGACCAAGACCCTACTCCACCTCCATGTGGTGGTCCTGGAAACAGGCTGCATCACTGCAGTCTGGCTAAGAGAGTAGGGATCGAAGAGGGAAGGAAAACCCGGTCCAAAAAAATGCCGTGCTGAAGTCGGATGTGTCGGCCGAAAGGCGCAGATATCGCAGCCCCGCTGTAAACAGACACAACGCAACCAACGTCCTTTTCAGGACGAACGAGGAAGAAGAAGAAGAAGAAGAAATAATTTAGAAATAAAAAATAAAAATTACTTGAGATTTTACAATGCAAATATTAATATTGTTATATATATAAAGTCATGGTGATATCACGAGAAGAAAGAAAACATCAGATTAAGTTGGGAGAACCGGTCCTGGAGCAGGTCGACCACTTTAAATATTTCGGAGCTATTATAGACCGAAAGGGGGGCATCAAAGAAGAGTTGGCCACTCGAAAAGCAGCGGCTGGGAGACTTTATCAGGCCATAAATCGAGGATTCCTCAGCAAGAAAGAGGTTGGTAAGAAAATGAAGATGGCTGTATACCGCTCCACCTATGTCGCAGTCTTGACATATGGATGCGAGTCATGGGCAATGACTACAACCCACAAAAGCCAGATCCAAACCTCAGAAATGAGGTATCTGAGGAAGGTGGTTGAAGTAACAAGAAGAGACATGGTCCGCAACCAGACGATACGTCAAGGCCTAAAATCCCACCCGCTGCAGACCCAAATAGAACAGTCCCAACTAAGATGGTTTGGCCATGTCTGCAGAATGGGAGAAGATCGGCTACCACGACAAGCATGGGAAACAAAGAGCCAGGGATCCAGACCTCCAGGACGACCCAGAGTCCGCTGGGAGGACAACATTAGACAATCTTTGAAGGACCGAGGACTAGAATGGAACCAGGCCAGGAAGAAGACAGCTGATAGAATAGTCTACACCTCACGGTAGACGAGGAACGACTAAGTAAGTAGGTATATATATAAAGTAATTCACTTTAGAAAGTGGATTACCATTACGTATAAAAATTACAAGTATGCTTTTTAGTGTATATATGGACCTGAAACATAAGATATTGGTTTGATTGATGTATACTGGACATTCCCACATTTAAAGTGCTCCAAAATGCAATGAGGTCGCTGTAAATATGAGTGTCTGCAGCCTTGTAAGAGATACATTTTCCGAAATTGCCAATAATATCAAGCGTAGCATTGACAAGGGACTGCTAAGAAGAAATGTCACCGTGGTGCAGTGTGGTGAACTGGGTAAGGCACCAATTAATGTTCTATGTCACCGTGGTGCCGTGGGGTGAACTGGGTAAGGCACCAATTAATGTCTTATGTAGCTGCGTGCTTCATATATTTATTTCCAATCCCAAGTTAGCTCTTTTACTGGCTTGAAGACCGCCAGAGATGGAATTTTCTTGGTGTATTATAAGGTATAGGTTCGTTCCATTCCTCTTTGGTTGTTATTGTTAGGAGAGTTTAGTGGTGTACTATACTATGAAACGTGTACGCTTTACATTATCCAACATGCAAGGAAATCTCCAACAGCCAAGTCAAGTAAACTCGAAACTTTATTTTGTATAGCAATTTGTATGTAACGAATCCAACAGAAGACGTTTACAATCTTTGAAAAACGTTCATATCGATGCATCCAGAGTGTTCTCTGTGTACTATATGTTTTTCCCCTCTAATTTTTATCCATTCTGGGGTAAAATATTCATCTGCGTCATCAACATCTGTTAAGTTTTTATGTATGATTATCTCTGCGTTACGTATCTTCTTATTGATTATCTTTGCCACTTCTATATTCTTTCTGCAATTCTGATTATCTTGGGCTTCTTTCATTTTGCACTTTTGTAGTTTGTTATAAGTGTTTGTGTGACATTAAAATCAGACGAGCTGGGCTAAAATCGAAAATATCGTGACAAAATCTGTAACTACTTACATGAAGCAATACCAAGCCGACAATGGCATGGACAGATGTTCATACCTATCAAATCAAATCTTCTCCTCATCTGCTGGTATATTTGAAGACATAACGAATCCTCACGAACAATATTTGTGTACCACAAATGAAGAAGACAAACGCTCACTAAAACGCGTCTGTATGCTAGGTTTGGGGCACAGAAATTCATGATACTTGAAATTTGACAACTGATGGACGCAGGACCAAAACTAAGCAAGACAAATAAGAATACGACAGTTTAAATAAGGAAATAATAAGTAAATGTAAGACAGCAAAAGAAGCATGGCTAAAGCAAAAGGGCAAAGTCTGGAACTGCAGCACAAAAAATGAAACATTACCAATTAATGATGAACAATGTGATTTTGTAGAAGGTAAAGGTGCAAACAACGGCAATATATATTATAACAAAATGAATAGAAGTAAAAACAGATCTATATTTTGAGTTTTATAGACTACACTAATGCATTTGACAAAGTGAATCACGAGTAAATTATCCAAATGCTAGAAATCATAAACATCTATGGTAAAGACCTGAGAATAATAAAGAAAATATGTGGGCAACAAACAGCAGCTGTAAGAATCAGCAGCCAAATAAGAACATTTCAGCAGGTTAAAAAAAGGTGTTAGACAGGGATGTGTGCTGTCACCAGATCTGTTCAATTTGTACAGTGAAAAAAAAAAAAATGAAATCCATAGGGGACAAGCCAGAAATATCAGTGGTTGGACATAATATAAATAAATAACTTGAGGTGCGCTGATGACACAGTCTTAATAAAAGACAGTGAAAATGAGTTGTAGGAAAGGATTGATACGGAAGTTACAGAAAGTTAAGATAAAGGCATTAGCTTTAATTGCAAAAAAGACAGAAGCTATAATCATCGCATAGAAAACGACTCCTCCGGAGTGCATTATGAAAGTAAATGGAACAGTTTTAAAAATGGTCAATAGATTCAAATACCTGGGCATATTAATAACATCGAATGGAAGATTTATCTCAGAAGTAATGTGAAGAATAGACCAAGTAAAAGCAGCGTTCTATTTAAAATGAAAAGTATTTTATGCAATAACTCTGTATCCATTGGAAGTAAGAAAGAGAACTCTTCAGCAATATGTAGGACCAATCCTGACTTACGATAGTGAGTTAAGGGCAATTAGTAAACAAGTAGTAAAAACACTATGTGCCATAGAGATTTGGTTTTTATACAAGAATGTCAAAAAAAACATGAACAGCTAACATTAGTAATGGAGAAGTCTTGAAAGAGGCCAATGTGCAAAGAAACTTTATTCCTCAGATTAGAAAGAAGCAATTGTATTTCTTTTGGGCATGCTATAAAAAGAAGGAATCTGGGGTACGTCGTGACAACAGGAAAGATGAAAGGAAAAAGAGATAGGGCACGACAAAGGCCACCAGTATATTATAAATGCTCATACAAAAACGTGTATATTTATAGGTGTGTGTGTGTGTGCGCGTGTTTATGTATGTGTGCGCGCGCGTGTGTATCTATTTATGTATTCAGGTCTGGATGATTTAACATTTTTACCTGTATTTTCAGGAAGTCATTTTCATGATCAGTGGAGCCATTTATCAGTAGCATAACAGGAAATTACCTGATTTGTATAACTAGTAATCTGCAGGCCACGTCAAATGAAAACACGTGCAAAGAGAACGTGATAAATGTTTCAGCATTCATCATATACATAATACTCATTTTACTAATTGTCTAACTGAAACGCCTTGTAACGAACAGTGAAAACATCCTGCCAACCTTTCGGGCAAATACAGAAGAAGCGCGCATTGCACCGTGAAAACTAAACTGAACATCCATTGAACAAGAACGACATTTTTTCATGGTGCATTGAGCATTAGTCATAATAAGTTGGAACAAGCGTTATAGGGGTCGGAGTGGTTAACAGGTATGACGTCCGCCCCGAATTCTAGAGGTACCGGGTTTGATTCCCAGTAGAGGGAGAATATTTTGATGGAAATTTTTTTTCACAACCAGTGGTCCTAATCTTGCCGTACCTGGTCTCCTGGGTAGCGAAATCGGATGCCTAGACTTCTCGCATAAGGGCGAAAAAAAACTAGAAGGTCCCGCGTGCAAGTTGCACACATTAAAAACCCCACGGCAGTTGAAAATTGTAAAGAGTAGGCCATAAGGCCGCTGCCCTGGCAAAATTTAAAAATTAGAAACCTACCCACCAAATATATTTATAGAATGTGTGATTCCTCTATACACACATTGGGATTCCTGCCGGTGCTACGGAGTTCGTGCACTGTGCTGAGATCCCCCTTGTGTGATGTAAGGGAGGAGATCGGAGCACTGATGGAGTTGTCCGTATGCAATTGAGATAGTCCTTAAGAACTAAACCAAGTTTAGTTACAAATATCTAAAGAATCAGGAAGTGAATGAAAGAAGCACAGGAGAATTAGTGCAGCCATCAGGACTTGCAGCTGAACAAACACACCATAATTATTTCCCCTTTGGGACCCAAAGATGCAGCAATAGAGAATGCAGTCAGCGACCCATAGCTTGACTGCTTGCGTCAGGGTCAGCGAACCAGAGCTGACCAAGACCCTACTCCACCTCCACGTGGTGGTCCTGGAAACAGGCTGCATCACTGCAGTCTGGCTGAGAGAGTAGGGATCGAAGAGGGAAGGCAAACCCGGTCCCAAAAAAATGCAGTGCTGAAGTCGGATGTGTCGGCCAAAAGGCGCAGATATCGCAGCTCCGGTGTAAACAGACACAACGCAACCAACGTCCTTTTCTGGGCGAACGAGGAAGAAGGAAGGAAGAAGAATTTCCCCCGTCACATTTTGGTAAGTTATTGTTTGTGCAAACATAAAGGTATTAGCGCTTAATAGCAGTTGCATAGAAGTAGTGAATTCAGAACATATACAGAGTGTTCCTAAAGTCCTTGTGCAGTTGTAAGTTATTTAAAATTAAACATGCACAAGGACGTTTGGGACATCCTGTATAAACAAATATTACAACAACAAACATAACAGTTATTAAGTGCAGCACATGCGTATAACTTCAAAACAAAAGGAACCAGAAATGGTAGATGATCCATTAAAAATACATGGATCTGTACAAGATCGGAAAATATATAGTATAAAACTGGAATTAAATGAGTCAAAAAATGCAAAGAATATATAGGAGGTACCAGTTGACTCCCGGAATTTCTCTGCGACTGCAGGGGAGGTCACTCTAATCTTTTGTTGACGGAAAATACCCCATTACCGGTTTCTGAAGCAAATAAGTTTTACAATGATGGTCAGTGTTGCCACAGTGGTGTATTTTTTTTACTAGATTTGGGTTTGTTGGCTTCCGTTTGTGTATCTGGGTATTTATTTTTTTCTTTTCAAATCTACATTAGTCTTGGTATATTTGACAATTGGCATTTACAATGTATGTATATTCTGTGCACTGAGTATTATACATTATATTTATATCATAATTAAATGTAAAAAATTATGTGCTTGTCACGAGACGCGACTAAGGCTGCATTTAGATTCTTAAAACCTATTGCCGAACAGTTGCCGATAAATTTCACAAGGCATGAGAAAGCAGTCGATGGTGAAAACCCATTGTCCACAATAGACAGCGTTCTTCGTAAGTCATGGGAAAGCAACCAATTTTGCATGAATGTGTACATAACAATGAGACATTAGTACAACAGATCATCCAAGGACAATTAGAAGTAGTCGCCAATACGGCTCGGTTGTGTTTACACAACGGCAGTAATACACACGTATTGTTTTGCCTAGTAACAGAGCATAACGGACGGACGGAGACAGATCAGCGATGAAACTTTAGAATGAGTCGTTTCTCATGGAACAGGCAAAGTAATATTGGATTAATGAAGGCCGATAGTCTGAACGAAGATAAATATAAAAGAAGACATTATAAAGAGACTAGAAACACTGCACACACATCAAAAGACGGACGGAGACGGATTGTCTGGGCTAAGCAAAATATGAAAGCGAAATTGCAAAATATTACAGAAAACTTTCCATAGTAATGGGGACTGGTTGTCTGAACCAAAGTAAAGACGAATGGAACATCACATAGGATTGGAAAACTTCACGTGACACCAGGAGAGAGAATACCGACATTGCTGGAGGCAATATTCTCAGCATATAATGCAGGAAGAAACCTTCCTCGGGACTGCAACAGAAAGCATTCCGCCAGCTCGACTGGGTGTTACACTGTATTCTACTCGTCAAGAGGAGAGATTCAAGAACTGTGTCCAGTGAATTCTTTATACAGGACCCAGGTTAGTGTACTATAGTTTGTAAATTATTAATATACATCCATTTTAATTCCAGTTGTGTGTGTATATATATATATATATATATATATATATACATATATTATATATATATATATATATATATATATATGCATATTTTCCATAAATACCTTGTATAACACTGTAAATACCAGTCACTTTTTCCCATAATACTATATTTTACATTGTTTAGGTACATGTTGCAATAAACACCGTGCAGAGAGTTATTATATTTATAAGATTGCACAGTTTCCTATAACCATAACGAGGTAAATACTGGCATTGCGCTCAACACAACCTATGAACACGCCAACCCAGCCGCGCGTTGCATTGTCAAAACTCGCATTGTGAAGAACAAAAGATCCGGCCATCGAAACCTGAAGATAATTAAGTGCGCCGTACCGTGTTATTGAATACAGACAAAGTCATTGGGACGTATAATGGAAATATAGCCTACAGTAATCTGACAGCCTTGTAATCCCGTTAGCGTTCTATGATTTGCTAGCAAAAACACGAATTTTTCTGCCTGTCTTACTCACACAAGCTTATTTTTCATCCACGCCTCTTTGAACAAAATCAAACGAAGTTGTTTACAAACTTTCGTGACCTGCCAGTCATAACAGGGAGCGAATCAGGTTTGTTTACCTAAGTTTCTCACGCGAGCTGATTAGTCTATCATCGGATACCTGACAGACCGCATGTGAATTACACCGGTCCTTTTGAAGTAGTCTCACTGGCTAAAATCTTTCCCCGAGTACCCTTTGATGTTCGTACACAGAGGGAAATCCCAAACTATTTGATCTTCAGATACGGGCAAAATCTTAGAGAACCCCGTTACACGGATTTAAGTCTCTGAACTCGATTAGCAACGCCCGACAGAGCGACCGTAATACCTTTATCTTGGGGGACTCATGTTCCTGATTCTCTGCTATACACAATAGTGTGAAAAGTAGCATCATCTATAGATCAGAGAACCATGATGATATATAAACTGTGTTGTCTTAAACCGGCTATCAGTTGTCACTCAGAATTTTCGGACATTCAAAGCACGTAGTCCTAGAACCATTGTGGAAGATGTGTTAATAGCATTTGTGGGGATTGTCATTCTGATTTTCTGGTAATAGAAATTAGTGCTTACGTGTTAAAGTGTTAAAGCTTTTACCATTATAATTCACTTAGATTTTTAGCTGTTAAAACCAGTGAAATAAAATAACGCGTAGCTATTTTATACCAGATGTTTCAGTTATAATGTTAATTTTTACCACCCGCTTTCTCACACAAGAAAAGACAGTTAGCTGACTGGATTATATGCTAGGCGAGACTGATAGTGGCAGAATAGAATTCACGTTATATTTCATTTTGTGTATTTATAGTAAGTGACTATTATTTAATACAATACGATGACCAACAGAGCCGACAATTTTATAGCTATTAACGACATGCGATATTTATGAAAGTGCGCGTATGGACAATTAAATTAAAAAATGACATTGTACGCTGATCGTTAACGCGCGCGAAAGGGACGGGGAGGGTTGCATACCTTCATTGTTACTGTTGTTTTGGGTCATCCCTTCTATTACAGGCCACACAGGCCATCACTTCTGTTGCATGACTCTTTTGGCTGCCACTTCACTTTGGTGTATGTGTGGGGGTTGTATGACAGAGACAGTGCTACTGTCTCTCACAGCTGATAATGTTGACGTCAGCAATGTCGGGCTTACTAGCAGTGGCCGACAGTGTTTAATATGTGAGCGAATGTCATGAGTTCTTTAGGTTTGTAAACGTCTGATGTAAACCCACACAACAGTAACGTTAGGTCAGGAAACAGACCAACGGGTAAGACGAATTATTTTTCAACTTATACACAGTTTATTTACGACAGTAACGTTGACATCATGGACAACAGATCACAACAAATCACAAGGTATGATAGGTGGTATAATCCATAGATAAATTGAGTGCAACACCAGCAACTCATCATAAATCGACATAGCATACAATCCGTCAGAAAGTTGAGTGCATCACCAGCAACTCATCATAAATGGTAATAATATATAATCCGTCAGAAAGTTGAGGGCATCACCAGCAACTCATCATAAATGGTAATAATATATAATCCGTCAGAAATTGGTTGCATTAACAGCAATTCATTATAAATGGTAATAGCCGGTATAATCCATGGCATTAATAATATATTGAATCTCTTCCCTTCAAAAACACTCTGGACACACTAGCGAGACTATAAAAACCTTCTCGAAGATCTGCCAGATACCTAATGACCGAGATTATTGTTTCTCAATACAACTCAGTACATCTTCACTCAAGCGCGAACTAACAGCTTGAGATGTGAGCTCAGCTCACCCGTATCTCTCCCCCAACTACTCAGAACATCTGAACACTTTCTTTATGTTTAAAAAAAAAAAACTAACACATAATCAGTTGAGCTATGTTCAAGCACCCAAATAAAAAAATCATCTCATAACTTTAAACGTGCTTACTAGCGTGTCTATAAAACATCAGACCCGTACATAAAAATCCCAAACACTTAACTCCCACTCAAAAACATGACTTAACAGATTACACCGACCTCCGGGGAAAAAAATTATATCATAATTTTTTTTTTAAATTACATCGAACAAAAATGTGAAGTCGATCAAATTCTATTATATACAACAGAGAATTATACTTATGTTAAGTCATATCAATAAACCAACAATAGAGGGATGGAAGTATGTGCGGAGTATGAAGATGAAGAATGCAAAGAGGATCAAAAATCAAATTCAAACAAAGATGAAGTATATCAAGTATAGACTAACTATGAACCAATAAGTGGAAAGTGAAAAGAGGAGATGAAATGAAATGAAGAATGACCAGCAATGAAATGTGTGTAGTGAAAGAAAGCAATGATACAACATGGTAACAATTTAAATTAATCAACGGATTGTGTGTAAATAAATACAAGTATGGCAAAACAGCATGGAACAAAAAGCAACACATATATAAAACAGAAAAGAAAGCTACAATCTAAATAGAGCATAATAGGCAAGAGAAACAAGTTTAATTAACTTATTAAGTACTAATAATGAGCTTATTACTGAAATCAGAAACTAATACCGCGTATAAACAGTTACTACTGGTGCACACTAAGTGCTGGGTAATGCAAATAAATAACAATGTCAGAGAAAAAACAAAACACACACACACTTGGTAAATGTTCACTACCGAAATGTATCGTAATGATACGTTAAGTTTAAATACTATTGTCAATACTATTGTCACTCGTTCAGTGTTCATCAACACACTGTTGTGTGTGAATAATATGCTAATAACGTGTCACATGAAAGTCAAAGAACACAATGTTCTCAATTAGTTATGTGCAATATCAAAGCTCCAGCGGCCTTGGAAAATCTTGTGAGCGGGTTGAGACAAAAATCATCCACTGCAGAGTCAGAATTCCGAATGGCTTGAATGGTGAAGTCCAACGGGCGCAAGGCGACAGCGTCTCTTGGAGATCTTGAATTGTCCAACATATAGATGTCTATCGCAGAGTATCGACGCTCAAATTCAGTCAATGGTAGGACAATACGTAGAACAGGTTGTTGAGTACCTGCATAATCATGTAACAAAACAGCTCCGATTCCCATCGAGAAGGCGTTCCTACGAATAATCAAATGAAAATTCCTGTTTGGTAACGGTAGGATTTTATTAGAGAAAAATGTTAACTTTAACTTTAACCTACCGGATGTGGCCGTGCAAACTTCAGACAACTGTATGATGTTAGTCGAACCTTCCTCCGATAAACGAGAAAGGGTAGCAGTGAAAGTAGCACAGACTGAATTGAAATTATCAATGATATAGGACAACAAAAGTGTCCGTGAAAAATAGCAGCGTGAGAAGTAAGTCGCACTGAGGACAATGCGCTGCATTACTGCATTGAGGACAATGCTTCGTATAAAATACTTACACAAGAAAAAGGAAGTAACAATCTGAGTGTGCGCAATGACGTACAGAGAAGTCATGAATATACAAATGATTGCGACGTCAATAGGCAAAGTACTAAGAGTGCAAAAATGACTGACAATCTGCGATCTTACGCAAGACAAATGAAATGCAGTTGACAAAGGCGTATCTCTCAAAGGCTGAACTGAAGTCATAGCCTGTGTACTGGGCAGAGAAAAAAGCAAGAAATATACCATAAAGATGTAAAAGCAGACAGTGGTGAACTTAGACCTGCGTCGAAGTTCAAAAGAAAAGCAGTAAGTACGACAAAAAGTCGTAAAACCAGAAGATACTGAGCTAACCGGCCCAATAAGGAAGGTATAGAAACCCATAAGATATATAAATGTATTGACAACTAAGGTCGTACATTTAGCAAAGAAAACAGTATTCATAGCAGAAAAGAAGTTGCAACCAACGTGACTGGATGTAGATTCAGTCGTAGCGATAAAGTTAGTGTGTGTATCAGACAAAACAGAAGGATCTTCTTCCGTAATTGTACTTAATGAAGAATCCAAGTTAGAGTAACGGCGTACTAAGGTACGTATGTCGAACTGGACTAAAAGAAGCTCCAAAATTAGTATGATGAACAATAGTATCATTAATACTGCAAGATTGCACCACATTAGCAGAATGTATCACGTTAGCAAAATGTACCTGGTGATAAGATTTTGGCATAGTTGTTAATGTTGTATCAGTAAGGTGATGTTGCCGTTCCCAAGCAGCAATTTGTACAGGACTACATATCTTTATACCATGAATCTGTCCGATAGTAAGGTCGGCGATAGGCGCCCTGAGCATACATGAGTGTATATAACCAGTAAAAAATGGTGTGGCAATGTGGACGATGGCAGTTGGAAAAGTCTCAACTGTACCTCCGAATGTCACACATTTCACCACATTACCTGTGGCGCAAGATGGGTGAACTAGAGACTGCCTAATTCCAACAGTCGTGCATCCCGAATCAATGAGTACTGAGACGGGATTACTATTTACAAATCCCTTGTATAGGGTAAGAGACCCTGTTTTATAATGTGCAGACAAGGCAGGAAGAGTAGGTAGAGGATGACCACAACTCAAAGTAATCACCGCTGTAGTCTGGAATAGAGTTGTGCACTCAGGGCACTGAGATGCACGATTGAAATCGAAAGCAGAACAAGCAGTAGCATTTACTCATTCATTCATAACCCTCCACTCCCAAAGGAGCATAGGCCTTTAACAAACACATGCCAAGTCCTCCTGTCACGTGCCATCATCTCAAGTTCTTTCCACGTTCTCCTTATCATTTTCACCTCTGTTTCCAGCTCTCTTCTCCGTGTGCTTCTTGGTCTACCTCTGCTTCTCTTGCCCTGGGGGTTCCAGAACAAGGACAGCCTTGTAATGCTATCAACAGGTTTCCTCAGTGTGTGTCCTATCCATCGCCATCGTCTTCGTCTCATCTCTTGCTCCACTGGCACTTGTCTAGTTCTTGTCATCAGTTCCACGTTGGTAACCTTGTCATACCATTTTAATACCTCTATTCTACGCAAGCACCAATTTATGAAAGTCTGTAGCTTTTTGGTAGTTGTCTTTGTTGTTCTCCATGTCTCACAGTCATACAAATAGGACTGACTTCACATTTGAGTTGAAGATTCTTATTTTCGTGTTGGATCCGATTTCTCTTGATCTCCATATATTTCCCAATGAGATGAAAGCTCCTCTTGCTTTTTGTATTCTTATTTTGATATCACTGTCTGTCCCTCCAACTTTGTCTATATTGCTACCAAGATATGTGTACGATTTTACATCTTGTATTGGTGTATCTTCACGTTCAACCATGTTATCATTACCTGCATTTATTCTCATTATCTTTGTCTTTTCCTTGTGTATTTTCAGACCCAATTGCTGTGACCTCTCATCGAGTGTTTTCAATTTCTCCTGCATCTGATTACGGTTATGGGACAGAAGAGCTAAGTCATCAGAAAAAATCCAGATCATCCAACTGCTTAGTCAGAGTCCACTGGATTCCATTTCTGTTGTGTGTTGTCGATGTTCTCGTAACCCAGTCTATTGCTAGTAAGAAAAGAAATGGAGACAAGAGGCATCCCTGTCGCACTCTTGTTCTTATCCCAAACGGTTCTGTAAGCTGTCCTTCATGAAGAACTCTGCATGTCATGTCTTCTTATGTTTTCTTTATTAAATTAATGATCTTCAGGGGACCTCCATAATGCCTCATCAATTTCCAAAGTGATTCTCTGTCTACACTGTCAAATGCCTTTTCGTAGTCCACAAATCCGATGTATAGTGGTGAATTCCATTCCAGACTTTGTTCAACTATTATTCTCAAAGTGGCTATCTGGTCTGTACAGGATCTGTTCTGTCGAAAACCTGCTTGTTCATCTCTCAGTTTCTTGTCTATGGACTCTTTTAATCTTTCAAGGATAATCCTGTTTAATACTTTTCCTGGCACTGAAAGTAACATTATTCCTCTATAATTTGTGCACTCTTGTAAATTTCCCTTCTTAGGCAACTTAACCAGATATCCTTCCTTCCATTCTGCTGGTATCTCTTCCTTTTCCCAGACTTTACCAAGTAATTTATATAACATCTCTGTAGCCGTGTCGATATCTGCTTTGATGGCCTCTGCTGGGATGCCATCAGGTCCAGACGCTTTTCCATCTCTTAGAAGCTTTATGGCTTTCTTTATTTCTTCCTTCGTTGGTCTTTCACCGTTAATTTGTAGCTCTTCTTCTGCTGGCTGGATGTCCGAGGGGTTTTGTGGAGCTGGTCTATTGAAAAGGTCCTCAAAATATTCTGTCCACCTCTTCATTTGCTCTTGTATATTGCTGAGCAGTTTTCCATTCTTGTCTTTTATGAAGCAACTTGTTTGCTTGTATTTCCCTGTTAGCTTCTTTGTGCTGCTATACAGTTCTCTCATATTCGTTTTGGCTGCAGCATCTTCTACCTCTCTTGCCAACTCCTCATTATACTTCCTTTTGTCTCTTTTGATACTTCTTTTTACTTCTTTGTTTGCTTCTGTGTACACTTCTTGAGCCTTGGCTTTGGAACTTCTGGTTTTGCTTGTGTTTAAATCTGCTTTCTTGTTTTCCTGTCTTTTATCTTATTGGTGGTTTCTGTTGTTATCCATGCTTTTTGTTGTCGTTCCCTTTTCCCTAGTATTTCTTCACATGTCTCATTCCATACAGTTTTGATTTGCTGCCAATAGACTTCTGTACTCTCTGCATCTTCCAGCTGTTGGAGCACCTGGAATTTGTTTGATATTGTGACCGCAAATTTGTCTCTTGTTTCTTGATTTCTTAGATGTCCTGCATTAAATTGTTGTCTATAATTTTGCATTGCTGCATATCTCTTGAGTTTCATTTTTACTTTGGCTATCAGAAGGTGGTGGTCTGATGCCACATCTGCTCCTCTATATACCTTTACATCCTGCAATGATGATCTAAATTTCTTGTTTATGCATATATGATCAATCTGATTTTCTGTTCTATGGTCTGGTGATATCCATGTTGCCTTGTGTATTCTTTTATGTGGAAACATGCTTCCTCCTATAGCCAGTTGATTTGAAGCACAGAAGTTTGAGAATAGTTCCCCATTTTCCTTCATTATTCCTAGCCCCTGTTTTCCCATGACTTCTTCAAAACCGGTGTTGACTGTACCTATCTTTGCATTCATGACACCCATCAAAATTGTGATGTCTCTTCTTTTTACTTTTTCCATAATTTCCTGTAGTCTAGTATAAAATGCTTCTTTCACAGACTCTTCTTTGTCATTAGTTGGTGCATAACATTGGATGACATTTACATTTATTTTCTTTTTAGCTGATTTAAAAAGAAGCTGTTATTATTCCCATTCAATGAGTGCTTTCTGTGCCTCTTTAGATAACATAAGAGCTACCCCTTCACTGTGGTGTGAACTTTCGTCTTCATGTCCTGAGGACAGCACCAATTCACATGTGATGAGTTTCTTCCTGTCTACCCCCTTCCACTTTGTTTCAAACAGTCCCAGAACCTCGATTTTATATTCCCTCATCTCTGCTGCTACTTGTGCCACTTTCCCTTGTTCGTTTAATGTCCGAACATTCCAGGTGCCAAATCTGGAAGTTCTCCTAGAAGAAAGAAGGTTAGTCAGCAACACAGACTCCTTTCGGCTTTCTCTGTGTTGCATCATACGCCTCCCTGCGAGAGGACCTTCCCCTGTCTTGGATGGCTGTGTTTTATTTTCTTTAATTGACTTGTACATGTTTGTTGAAGTTTTTGTGGTTTAAATTTTTTACAGGATGGGGTAACCGGCCCCATGCCCAACCTTCCTTAGTCACTTTCTACGACATGCTTGACAGGGAACAGTGTTACTATTTGTTACACCCCCGTAATGTAGTTGAATCGTCATGGCCAATGACTGAAATGGCAGCACTGATAACGTATTGGTTTAGTTACTGATAGGGTGTCTATTGAATTATCTGCTAACGTTGCTGCTGTGTTGTGGATCTGGTAATGTCTACATTTGATACATACATATACGCCACACAGGCAAACACTGTAGAAGTCTACTGGTAAGCGATGCACAAGTTCTCGATACAGATAGACCACGCCCACTCCGGGGCTATTTCTCAATACGTGTTAAGTTCCCTGTCACACTTATAATATTGAGTGCATGTGTTGGTTTAGTCGTTCACGCCACAGGTGCATACACACGAGTCATGAAGGGTTGTAAACGACTGGTAACATTTCATATGGGTTTATTCACGTCACAACACATTGATACGAAATAATAATAGAATACCGTTCACAGCACAACACAAGATATAAATTACCACATAAGTACTGCGGACTCGGCAGCTATAATGATATCATGATTCATGGCCTAAAGTACTCTTATTAAACTCAGCGCTATAAAGAATCCTCAATAACAATCCTCTCACAGGAGCTATCATGATTCATGGCCTAAAGTACTCTTATTAAACTCAGGACTCCTCACACAGGAGATAATGGCCTTTAAAGACTGCACACTGCAGTTATAAACATTTCCACAATAATCAAAACTGCAGTTTCACACTACGCTGTACCCACAGCGAAAAATCCGTCGACATTTTAAATTCAGCACTGTACAGGCATTTCACACTTCCCAAAAAACACTGTCTTCCTACCCGGTCAAAACGCCCGGAACACTCTCCCTAGATAACACACTCGTCCCGCTCAAAAGCAGTCACGAGACTTCCTCACGGTCAACACAACTCAGTCAATCAATCATCTGCTCCTAGCCGCGAGCTATTCTCACTCCGCTCAAACATTACAGAATAAATATATCAGCGCTTTTCACGCTGTCTGTAATCTGTCTCTCGAAACTATCACGAGATACTCTCTAAATAATTCGATAGCTAACAAGCAACTAAGTGCTATAACTCAAAATCTATTTCAACTACTAACATACTCCAGTTTACTTCCCCTTACACTAAAACTGTTCGTTACACTATTCTTTGCTCCCCTTTCGGGCCCCGGTAACACACGGGTGAAGCAGTAGCATTAGAGACATTATTATTATTGTTACCCTGATTAACAATAACCTGAGGCTCCTGTTGAGCAGAGTTAGCATGGCGATGCGATCTATTATTTGGAGATCTACCACCATATCGAGATCGATCATGACTATTTTCTCTATTGGGACCATTGTTATTTTCTCTATTGGGACCATTATTCTGATTTGAACCCCAGTGAGAATTGTTGCGATAACTATTTCCTCTTGGATCAAAATATCTATTAGATGAATTTTGTTGGCTTCGAGAAAAATTACTTTAAGGTTGATAATCCCTAGTGTAGTTATCCCTGCCATAATTTCCAGAATTGTTGGAACGAAAATGTTGAGGTCCATTAAATTGTCTCCAGTTTCTTGAAGAAAGAGAATTACCACGTGATGGGCTCCCTTGGTAATGTCTAAAATCACTATAATCTTCCTTACCAAAATTGCGATCAACACTTTGTGATCTACGGCGAAAAATAGAACCATACGGTATTGCCGAAGCCACGGGTAAACCCTCGCTGACTTGAGAGTGGCTCACAATTACATTTGGGTGTGCAGTTACGTATTGGCGACAATATTGTTGCGTATCATTCAAGTTTTTAGGCTTTCGCTCATGTAGAAAGGAAAGAAAAGAAGCGTTAACTGACGGCATGACTTTGTCACGAAGCAATAAGTCCATGAGGGCTTCATATGTGTGCTCAATTTCTGAGAGCTCAACCCAACGTGAGAACGTAAGACGAATATTTGCTATAAATTCAGAAAAATCATTTCCAGTCTCCGACAACAGAGATTTAAAGCGGAGACGATAGCTGTCTTCATCAAGTTGATATTTATTTAATAGAACAGCTCTGACAGTATCGTAGTTATTCTTATCAGGTCCTTCCAACATACTTACAGCTGTCATAGCTTCGCCTGAAAGTAGTTCCATTGGTCGTGTACAGTATTCTGACATCTATTTTGTGAGACTCACATGTGAGTTCGAACCTATTCAGATAGAATAAGACGTCATCGGAGGTAGGTCTAAAAGAAGGCAACCTGATCTTATAAAACCCAGAATTGTTCTTATGTGAAGTTGTTTGAGTGTCTGGAGCATTGTGTGTATTATTGTCATTGAATACCTTCATTTTCTCAAGTTCCATAGAAAACAACTTCTGCTCGTGAAGTCTACGGTTTTCGTTCTCAGTAGCTTCCAATTGAAGTTTATATTTCTCAGCTTCCATTTGAAGTTTCTGTTTTTCAGTTTCTATTTGAAGTTTCTGAGATTCCATTTGAAGTTTTTTATTTTCAGCTTCCTGTACTTTCGCATACTCAACAGTTGCGAATAGTTTTAACTCCTCAGGCTCCATACCAAGCGCCTTCCCTTGCTTGATGAAATAGTCCAAACTAGACATTATGCCTAATATTATAAGTAGTTAACTTATCTAAGATATTTTGTAAGAAATTAACCTTATCCCTACTTAGTGGGTGGCACGTCCTTGCTTATAGAACTTGTATACAAATATATAGCATATAATTACAAATCAACCATAAAAGTCGTGCATAAAATTAAGACAAGAAATACATGATGAAGGTACAGAAAGTAACAGAAACAAAGACGAAATACCCAAGAATAAAAGATAACGTTCGCAGAATCAAATAAACAAGAAAGCAGAACTAAAAAAAAATATTGCAAAGAATGCAATGACACTGCGAGAGGAGTGACAAGACAAGCAACAACACAGTGTATAAACAAAAAATGTGTATATAAATAAATGATAGTAAGATTGGATGCACAATCACAAACAGATTAATCGAGAAACTAAGGCACAGAGAAAAAATACCACAATAACGACAATAAAACAGTTCGTCACACCTAAACAATGGTGTCACAGATCACTAAACACAGTGCACTGAAAATCCTTCAGCAAAAATTCGCTGGAAATCTGCAAGAGTGTCCCTAAAGAACGCTTACGTAGGCCCTGGAATGAAAACTGGGATGTTTCCTACCGTAAGTCACCTCCCAACGAAACCCGCTTAAACATGGAACATGGAACACTAAATAGAACAAACAGTACACCCTATCAAGAAAGGCTATTTAACATATAACAGTGGCACAGTGCACATACAACAACCATTTATCTTAAAAAAAGAACTCCCGGCCTTCGCGACAAAGACAACGATGAGAATCGGGTATCACACGGTTTGTAGACTGGATCTCCTAGCTTCTCAGGTCCTTGAAACGTACTGGTTACGTTTAATTGAAAAACTTGTACACGAAAACTCGCACTGGCAACACTGTATAACTTGACTTGTACATCACGCAAAAATTCTGTTAGTGATTGTTCTGAGGAATACTGTTACACTTCTGTTAGATGTTTATAAGGCGATACTGTCCAACTACTTCTGTTCTTGATATCGTACCCCATATCACTGGAGCCACCACTTCTGTTACTGTTGTTTTGGGTCATCCCTTCTATTACAGGCCACACAGGCCATCACTTCTGTTGCATGACTCTTTTGGCTGCCACTTCACTTTGGTGATGTGTGGGGGTTGTATGACAGAGATAGTGCTACTGTCTCTCACAGCTGACAATGTTGACGTCAGCAATGTCGGGCTTACTAGCAGTGGCCGACAGTGTTTAATATGTGAGCGAATGTCATGAGTTCTTTAGGTTTGTAAACGTCTGATGTAAACCCACACAACAGTAACGTTAGGTCAGGAAACAGACCAACGGGTAAGTCTAATTAGTTTATACACAGTTTATTTACGACAGTAACGTTGACATCATGGACAACAGATCACAGCAAATCACAAGGTATGATAGTAGGTATAATCCATAGATAAATTGAGTGCAACACCAGCAACTCATCATAAATCGACATAGCATACAATCCGTCAGAAAGTTGAGTGCATCACCAGCAACTCATCATAAATGGTAATAATATATAATCCGTCAGAAATTGGTTGCATTAACAGCAATTCATTATAAATGGTAATAGCCGGTATAATCCATGGCATTAATAATATATTGAATCTCTTCCCTTCAAAAACACTCTGGACACACTAGCGAGACTATAAAAACCGTCTCGAAGCTCTGCCAGATACCTAATGACCGAGATTATTGTTTCTCAATACAACTCAGTACATCTTCACTCAAGCGCGAACTAACAGCTTGAGATGTGAGCTCAGCTCACCCGTATCTTTCCCCCAACTACTCAGAACATCTGAACACTTTCTTTATGTTTAAAAAAAAACTAACACATACTCAGTTGAGCTATGTTTCAGCACCTTAATAAAAATCATCTCATAAATTAAACGTGCTTACTAGCGTGTCTATAACAAATCAGACCCGTACATAAAAATCCCAAACACTTAACTCCCACTCAAAAACATGACTTAACGCTGATCGTTAACGCGCGCGAAAGGGACGGGGAGGGTTGCATACCTTCATTCGACCTAGAAAACACAGCGCTAGCAAAAAGCTGACCGTGCAGGTGTAAAAGAAAGTCACCGTGTGCCTTTTAAATTTAATCAGGACTGACGGAGTGGATAAGAGATCGTCTTGATAACGTCCGTGTGCATATATTTAGCTATTTAGAATAGTAGCATTTTTCCATAATGTTTCTTTATTCTTAGCAGACCTTATCACAAGAGCGTCCAGCGGTTTTTTCTTCATTTACTGATGGGTTAATGTTGTCTTTTTCTTGGCTTGTGCGTCACCAATTTCATTTGTGAGCCAACGATAAACAAGAAACATTTTAACTTGTAAAGTTAACTGGACTTACAAAACCCAGATTTTTTTAAAAATTGTATCAGCTCACTGGGGTTGTGCAGAAATATAACATTACTCCCGACCTTTGACAGTCGTATCCAAGCGGATTTTATCCAGAAGAGTTACGCTGTTTCAGAATCGGCACTCACCATAGAACCAGCCGATAGGATTATCATCATTTATCAATTGTAACAGTTTTAGCAACCAGATGTTTCCCAATGCTGGGCGTATTTTCCTCTGTTTACTGTGAACCCGAAGATCTGGGTTTCTACACTAACTATTCGAAGTGACATTTGTTCATCCAGGAATAAATCACAAAATTCGGCGTCCACCTCCTTAATCTTATTTGCTAGGGGATGGACTGGGGCCAATTTGGAAGATAAAAACACTGGCAATTTTATATTTAGGATAATTGTATTTCCAAAGGATATCATCAAAAGAAGGTAAGGAGTGATCGAGTGGCCACGTATGACAGAGAGAGTGAATATTTTTCTTTGTTACAGGAATTGTACAACCCTGGGTTTTGCTTAAAATTGTTTACATTACTGGGTAGCATTTAGTAGGAACTTTGTTTTCTTTACTGTCTATTCTGTAACATAGTGCTAACCTTTGACCTTTGGGTTATTAACTTTTTTTGGGGGGTTCTTTTCTCGAGAGGGTAGGGCACATTTATTCTGCTATTTCATATGTATGTAAATCTGATTTTATTTGATCTTTCTTTAGATATTTGGTTTTGTAAAGTTTAATGATGATAAACAACAAAAGAAACTTAACTTTGTGTATTGGTCAGACCCATACCCAATTAACCGTAGTTTTTCACGTTTGTGTGTCTTGTTGTCACATAGCTGTGTGTGTGTGTGGGTAGTTAAACTTATATTACATGTATGAGGGGGGAAAGATTGTCTTGTACTAAATTATAGTCGTATAGATAGGCTGGACTAGAGACACTTACTCATTCCAGAGACAGATCTTCTCCTTAAACTATTCACCCGTGAAATCTATTTCTCACACCTTTACTTCTCACGTACTTATCACCACCCACTCTACTCAGACGGGACCAAAAATAACTTTCAAACCTATCGGTACGACAGTCATGTCCATTGTGTACAAACATCCAGAACTTTATTGACAGTCAGCCAGAGGCCAAGAAACAAGGTATTCTTTTTTTAGTAGTTGGGAGTAGATTAAATTCATCATCATCATCACTTAGTATAGACTTAAAATTAGATTTTTTTTGGTTTTGTATTAACTACTACCTTCTTTTCCACGTATCGTTAGTTTCAGTCGTCATTGCATTTGTACTATTTTATTTGGTTGTTGTGTTACCAATAAGTAATCCAATAAATGTTGTAGTCGTGTTTGCGTTACCAACACACGTTACTTACCTACATGGAGAAGGAAAGAAAGTGTGCAAGAGAGACATATAGTTCTTCCTTTCTTCCTCTTCTGTTCACTCAATGTGATAGAGGGGGTGGGGCTCGCAAGCTATAGGAGAGGATAGATAGATTGATAGGAGCGACAGTGTCCCGAGATTCAGAATCACTGGGATTATCTGCTTGAAACTTATCACAAAGTCTCATATTCGCATTCTTATGCTCCTGCTGTCTATCTTCACCATGTTGAAAGGCAAATCTGAGCCATTGACAACGCCTGCACCACAAAGATAACTCTCCCTGGTTAATCCTCGGGTTAACCGTGTGACTGTGCTATATATTTTTTATTCCACTTAAATTTAATTCTTGTTTTTAACCACATAAATGACGTTGTTTTTTTTACTCGTTTACATCAGCTATCTATTTCCTGTTATTCTGTTAATGGCTGTCATCTACAATACTCAGTCATTTGTGCGATGTGTTTTAAAGTATTCTTTTTAAATTTTAGACTTAAGCGATGATGAACGTACGCTAGGTAGTTGTAGCAGCATGACGACGGCACACACGCCACCGCGTAAAGATGTGAAGCCATGGTATCAGCAGGCTTTTTGTGAGGAACGGCTAACAGACACGAACTGAAGGATTGGATAAAGCCGGACTCTGGCAATCGCTATGCTGCGATTTGTACGGACTGTTCCTGCACATTAACTAATGCCAACAAAACAGCTTTATTGACACATCAAAGCACACAGAAGACTTTTTTTTTAAAAATAAAATTTTGCCTTGTTTTGGCGAGGCGCGTCCCGTTCAACCTAGCCGGTTATATTAGGGCGCATGTCCAAATATAAAAGACCTTTACGTCTGGAGAATTAGTTATTGACAGAAGCACGTGAAAAACTTCGAAGCCAAAAGCAAAACTCTGAACATTAACAAGTTTTTCATCAAACCAAAAGAGCCCTGTCTCCAAGACAAAATTTCTAAAGAGGAGATACTGTTGTCGGCTTTCAAGGCAGAACATAATACTCCGTGTTCGCAAGCTGATCATTTGATTGAATGTTGTAAGCAGATGTTTCCAGACAGTACAATTGCTCAAAAAATGTCACTGAACCGCACCAAGGGTGCCTATGGGATGCAGTACGGCATTGCTCATTTTGAGCGGCTTGAAGTTATAAACATTTGCAGAAATCAGAAATTTTGTATAACCGTTGATGAGAGTACTGATGTCTCTACTATTCAGATGCTGGCAGTCGTTGTGCGATTCTGTAACAGAAAAACAAGAACAGTAGTTTATTCACTGTTAGACCTCATTGAGGTGGAGGATGGGACAGGTCTTGGCATGTTTACAGCTGTTGAGAAATTGTTGAGCACGCATGCAATCCCGCTTAGTAACGTCATTGGTTTTGCTGCAGACAATTGTGCCACTGTGATGAGGACTGCAAGTGGTTTACAGGCACAGTTGAAGAAAGAGATTCCACGTGTCTTTGTTCTCGGCTGTGTTTGTCATTCATTTGCACTTTGCTGTCAGCAACCACCTACCGTCTTGGTTTGATATTTTCATAAAGAATTCTGATTCTATTTTTCGCGTAGTACTAAAAGAAATCTCCAGTTCAGTTAATACAAATGTAGTTCAGGCCTAGAAACATAAAGTTATGAAGCTTTGTGAAACACGCTGGCTGTCCCGTGAAGCAGTCATTGAGAGGATCCTTGAGCAATGGGATGCTCTGCACTTGTATTTCCAATCCGAAGCTTCAGTGGACAACGTCCACAGTGCGGGACAAATCCTGCAGACGATGAACACTGTTGGCACAAAGTACATGCTTCTTTTTGTCGGCTTCATACTGGGTAAAGTTAACGTCATGAACATCGAATTCCAAGTCCAAGAACTTCCGTCTTCACAAAGTGTGAACATAAATAACACATAAGGAAGGGAAACCCGAGGCCTGTAAACAGTAAATTAATATTAGACAAACATAAAGGTATGTTTTCAGGCACTCGTAAGAAATAAAGAAGTAGAACACTTGGACAACAGAAAAACAACAGACGTGAGTGGCTTACCCAGGGTTCGAACCCCGTACCTTCCGTACGACAACTCCGCCTAGCTATCAAGCGAATCACACTGACCCCACGGCCAGCTAGGCATCCCCAAAAAAGATGCTTTACTGGCTATTTATCAGTAAGAAACACAAGATAACACCGGAAGTATACAGTGGGCAACTCAGCCCCTTAATGACGCAATCACTTCTGTTGTTCCACTATTAACAGTATGTGTCAGTCCAAACAAGACAAAGACCTTGATACTGGGTCCAGAAAATAGTAGAAGACTAAAGGACAATAGTATAGAACAGTGGGTAGGTTTCTGGTATTGTATGAACATAAATAACACATAAGGAAGGGAAACCCGAGGCCTGTAAACAGTAAATTAATATTAGACAAACATAAAGGTATGTTTTCAGGCACTCGTAAGAAATAAAGAAGTAGAACACTTGGACAACAGAAAAACAACAGACGTGAGTGGCTTACCCAGGGTTCGAACCCCGTACCTTCCGTACGACAACTCCAGAACCTACCCACTGTTCTATACTATTGTCCTTTAGTCTTCTACTATTTACTGGACCCAGTATCAAGGTCTTTGTCTTGTTTGGACTGACACATACTGTTAATAGTGGAACAACAGAAGTGATTGCGTCATTAAGGGGCTGAGTTGCCCACTGTATACTTCCGGTGTTATCTTGTGTTTCTTACTGATAAATAGCCAGTAAAGCATCTTTTTTGGGGATGCCTAGCTGGCCGTGGGGTCAGTGTGATTCGCTTGATAGCTAGGCGGAGTTGTCGTACGGAAGGTACGGGGTTCGAACCCTGGGTAAGCCACTCACGTCTGTTGTTTTTCTGTTGTCCAAGTGTTCTACTTCTTTATTTCTTACGAGTGCCTGAAAACATACCTTTATGTTTGTCTAATATTAATTCACAAAGTGTACACGAGTGTAACAAGAGAGTATCGTTTTCTTCTCAGTATGTTTATTAGGCAGGAAGTATTGCAGCATGAGCATCGCACTCTTGCCGAAAATTGATCCTTCGGATGTATAGAAGCACAAGTGTAGCGAGATGGATCGGTGTAACCCCACGCTCAAACTTCCTGCTTAAAAACCAGACAACGTAATTTTTTTTAATCTATAAATAACTACAATATTTGGAATTTGTTTGAGGGCCTAGTCAAATTTACCGCCAACATTTAACTAAAGTATTTGAATATTGTTAAGAAAAACAAGTTAAAAGTTACCACCCCTACACACCCAACCCAATTTTATCGAAGGACGTAGTAAAAATTAACAACCAATCAAATCGTTACCTCGGATTTTTGTAGAGACAAGAAATCTTGGTTATAGTGGAGAAAGACCAATTCTGTGTTTTTGACCAAACTTTAATAATTTATTTCTCAATAACTAAAGGTAATTAAAAGGAAATGATATCTTGAATTATAGCGCTGATATTGATTAATATATTAACATAAAGATTCCCTCATATAAAAATTATTTTGTCTTAGAAAAACTTATTTTAGTGATATTTTCATATCAGGGGAAAGGCACATTTAATTACTTAAAAATTACCCAGATGAAAATGCTAAGGAATAACAAAAGGAAAATTATATAGAACGATAGAGGTAAATTAACCGTTTAATTATCACTTTTGATATTTAAAATCGGTCTCCAATTAACGATAATATTAAATAATAAAAGTTGGTTTAATTCGACACTTAGGCTTAAAATCGCTCAAGTTTATGTTTTCGGAAGATAGTTAACTTTTTTTGACTCGTCATATGGTTGGTTGAGGGTAGGGTGATAAAAATTAACAACTTCTTAGATAGTCCGCCATAATTTTAAAGCTTCCACGCCAAGCTGACCTGTTTGTGAAAAGAAAAGGGGCAAGCCTTTGCCGTCTGCAAGTGTGTGCATTGAGCTAGAGCCTGTACTGACTATTGCTTGTGTGTGAGAAGATTCTTTACTTGAGGGTTTATTTACCAAGTACAAGTTGTTGCTGAAACCTGGGGAGGTGAACTAGTGGAAGTGAATGCTCATAATTGTCACAAAATTAACCGTGATACAACGTTAAAATATCTCCAATGATACAACGTAGGAATAAAAACTAATGCGTAAGCTGCTAGAATACATGATCGCCCACGCCGCGGGTCATCACCCGCCATGGAAATTAAATTGTTAGACTTGAAGGCAAAACGGAACGGGATGAGAACGGAGATCAAAAGGAAAAATCTGACTGAACGCGTGCTTGAAACTAGCGAGGCTAAAAGGACGCAAATTGGTGGGGAAAGGAGGAAAAAGTCACGTTCCCCAAGTTGACATAAAGTAAAGAAATCGACAAAAGGGACCTTGGATATTATACGCCACAGTCATTTATTGGACGCTTTTGCGATAACTTAGTCCGTATATTTGAATGCAGTGATGAACGCATTCCAGAAAATTCTAGAAAATATTTGAAAAGTAACTTTTCTTAATAATAATGTTAGGAATATAAAACCTAGCTGGCCGGATGGCCCATCTTGAGCAGTGAAATAATATGCTTTCATTTATACAGACGGACAGATAATAAGAAAGATATTGACAAAAGACTGTGTTGTTCATATCAGCGAGCGTCTGCATTGAAATAAAACCTGTCACTAATTTTCAAAAAATTGTGGCCTTGAAGACGCAAGTGCTAAAATCTAGTTGGAATGAAGAGAGGGGATGGGATAGTGAATTGTGGCTAAAAATAACTTTAAAGGCAAAATTGTGTAGGGGAAGGCAGGGTTGGTTCAAAAAACACGTGTGTTTTTTTGTGAAACGCAAGTAGAGACGGACGGACCAACAGACAATAAGGCATACTTGACTGAGGTATGACTGAAATGACTTATTGGTAGGATATTTGAATTTGAAAAAAGAAAAGGCAGTGATTGGCCATAGATGAATATATTATCGGCGCTCAGACGCGCATTTTGTGCCATTCATTAGAAGTTGTCCTTGTAGACACAGTGAATTATTAAGTGGTGTAATTCCCAGAAGCTATTGAAATATTTAGAGGGGACGCCAAACCAACTTGGTAAGATGTGTTGTTTGGTCAGAAAGATCTGACCCGTCTATGTGGTGTTGTTGTTGTGTAGTGTTGTGTCCAGAAATGGTTAGAGGATGGAATTCTGACACATGACTAATACTTTGATTGCAGAACTGTGAGTTTCAGTTGGCACCACTGTGGTGTCAAATGAGTTGTTGAATATTACCAGAGTGGACCCGTGCAGTAACATTTTGTCAGAGCAGCCTATTATAGCCCCCAAGCACGGAGAGGTGGGGCCACCAAACTTCTGATATTGCCCCCAAGCACGGAGAGGTGGGGCCACCAGACTTCTGATATTGCCCCCAAGCACGGAGAGGTGGGGCCACCAGATCTCAGCACCAGAGCTACACCTTCAAGCTACGTGAGCGTCTGGTCTGCTGAGAATTCACCAACTCAACTTATTTCCTAACACACCCATAACATTTCCATCAAATAACTGGACAATGTGTAGTCACCATAGACAGGGAGTGATGAGGCCACCCCAACAGCACATCCATTAAATGTTCTCCCAATAGATTACAACTATAAACAGTAATAATATTAACTAGTCTAGTAACACATATATGTACACACCTTGCATTTATTATGTAATATTCATGCATTTCTTTCATAATTGCAAAACCTTTCATATGTTCTGGCCAAACTAAAACCTTGGTTCAGAACAAATAAATGTAAGAAAATTACTATCAAAAATTTTACACACTTGAGTTAGTTCAGTGTATTATAACATTTATTAATATTATTAGACTTAGTAAATATCTGTGTGTGTGTATGTAAACTACCACAACATATTACATATCATTACCCTAGACATTTAATGTAGCCACATTCATTAGAAAAAAAGATAAGTGTGAGGTCGTAGTGGTAGCAAGAAGGGCCTTCTGACAATTCACAGCTACATTTTATCTCAGGAGCCTTCACAGCTGACCTCATGCATCACACGTAGTAATATCACCATCATACAATACCATCAAACCCACTACATATATTGGGGGCTCGTCCGGGATAATTAGCCCATTAAGTATATTAGGATCTCCTGGGGGGAGAATTAGATTAGGGGAACACATTATAAAAGTTAAAAGTGTCCCTTAAAATTAAAAGTGTCCCTGAAAATAAAAGTTGGTGAATCTTCACAGCCAGTGGTAGTTAATTAATTAATTAGAATTATTTTAGACTAGAGTAATTAGAAGTACTTTAGTGGTTGGAAATTTTATTTTGCACATTGCTAGATTTGTTTAAAAAGTATGGCGGAGCTGGCCAAATTCAGATCAGCTGCTGTGCTGACGGCAAAGGAGATGGGAATGGATGGTCAGATTTTAATTCAATATGTAACGGCTGAATGTGATAAGTATATTGAACGGGAAGAAAGAAGATTAGAAAAAGAGGCTGAAAGAAAATTAGAGTCTGAAAGGTTGGCTGAAGAGAAGAGGTTACAAATTGAGGCTGATAGAGAAATTAAGAGGCTGCAGATGGAGGCTGACAAAGAGGCTAAAGCATTGGAGGCAGAAGAAAAACGACAGCAAAGGGAGGCAGAAGATAAAAAGGCCGAAAGGGAGGCAGAAGATAAAAGGTTGACTGCCGAAAGGGAGGCAGAAGATAGAAGGTTGCAAAGGGAGCACGAATTACGACTAAGGGAGCTGGAGCTACAAGGCAGGCTCCTGAAAATGGTGCCAGCCCTTTTGCCTCAGATGCTACGCCCAGTCTGGGAGCCTCAAACTTAGCTATGGGGTTTCATTTAGACCATTTTGTTGAGAAAGATGATGACATAGAGGGGTACCTAGGACGTTTTTGAGTTATTAGCTACTACATATGGGTTAGAGAGAGAGAGGTGGAGTTTAAAGCTATCACAGGGACTGAGAGGTACTTCTTACGAAGTCTTCGCAAAAATGAACAGAGAAGACCAGGAGAATTATGACATGTTAAAGCAGGCTTTGTTATTGAGGTACGAAAAAAATGGGGAATTTTATCGTAGGAAATTTAGAAATGCCAAACTGTTGTCTGGGGAGACATACCACCAATTCTCTGCCAGACTAGAAACCTATTTGGAGAAATGGACTGCTCTGGGGAAGACCCAAGATCTTAAAGAAATGATCATGATTGAGCAATTGAGAGAGTCCATGGCTCCAGACATGAGAAAATTTCTCATGGAACAAGGTGCAGAGAAGTTGGGGGAGGTTTTAAATGTCGCTGAAAGGTATCAGGCAGCCCAGGCAGAGGTAAGTGGTGCTAAAAAGAAGCACATAGACAATTTTAAAGCTCCACAGCAATTTAATAAATTTGATAATAGAGAGCAGGGAAATAAAGGTAGGACAAACTTTGAACGGCCAAGAAATGACTACCGAGACAGAAACTCACAGTTCAATGACCAAAAATCCAATGAAAGAAAACCGTTTAACCAAGGAAAAAGATGGTGTAAATGGTGCAAGAAAGATAACCATAACACCGAATTTTGTAGAAGGAAACCTTCAAACATTGCTGCAATGAAGTCGGGGACTCAAAGATTAAAGGTTAATCCTAAGGACAGCAGGAACCTTATCACCCCCCAGTTTGTGAGGATGTTATTTGTAATGGGGTCACCATAAGGTGCCTTTATGATACAGGTTTGGATTATGATTCAGTTGTAAAGTCTAGCCTAGTGGACCCAAGTCAGTATACCACAGAAACAGTGGAAATACAAGGGGCAACTAAGGACATACCACTCATGACACTTCCCATCGCAAGGATAACGGTGAAAACTCGCTATGTGGAAGGAGAAATCAGAGCAGCAGTGATAGATGAACCAATCTACCCTCTGATATTGGGGTGTAGATACGTCTTCTTGGGGAATCCCGAGAGACCTGTGATCATGGCGACAGTGCAGACCAGGTCACAGAAGAAGGAGGAAGAAGGTGAACCTATAAATGCTCATCCAGAGGAGATGAGGAAGGCGCAGGCTGAGGATAGGACACTCAAGCCATGTTTTAAAAAATTGCCCAAATGCCACACACCTCCGAGCAAGGGGGAATATTTTATGAAGAACAAACTCTTATACAGGAAGGCCGGAACTGGAACAAATGGTCACAACCAGCTGGTTCTTCCCACTTCATATAGGGATAAAGTGATGGAACTCGGGCATGCGATTCCCTTCAGTGGTCACATGGGGATCAGCGCCACAGGACAGCGCATAGCTTGTCATTACTTCTGGCCAGGGATAACGGAGGATATAAAAAGATATGTCAAATCCTGCCCAGAATGTCAAAGGGTAGCTCCAAAGCACTGGACTGCTCCTGCAACTCTAGGGGAAATGCCCATAGTGGGAACACCTTTTGAGAGGGTTGCAGTGGATATTGTAGGACCTCTCACTCGGACCAAGAGGAGGAACAGTTACATCCTTACTCTGGTGGACACTTGTTCTATGTGGGGAGAGGCGGTAGCCCTGCCATCAATTGATTCAAAACATGTAGCAGAGGCACTACTTACAATATTTACCCGATTAGGATTCCCGCATCAAATCTTGACGGATAATGGTTCTCAGTTCAAGGGGAAACTAACGGAAGAAGTTTTTAAGCTATTTCAAGCCAGACACTTTCATTGTAGTCCGTACCATCCGCAAGGGAACGGCCAGGTAGAGAGGTTCAACGGGACTCTCATTTCTATCCTGAGAAAGCTGGCACACGAAAAACCGGATCTGTGGGATCAATTCCTGCCCGCCGCATTGTTTGCGTACCGGGAGGTACCACATAGTTCAACCGGGATGGCTCCCGCAACTCTGCTATTTGGGAGGCCAATAAAAGGTCCATTAGAAGCCCTATTAAGGACCTGGACAGATGAGAAGGCGGAAGAGACTGTTACCTCATCTTATCAATACGTGAACGAACTGACCACTCGTTTGAAAGCTGGATGGAAACTGGCAAATGATAATTTGAAACAAGCCAGGAAGAAACATGCAGCATATTTTAATAGGAAGGCAAAGGACAGAGAACTGGCAGTGGGAGAGAAGGTGCTGCTTCTACTACCCGGTAGCCAGAATAAATTACAAATTGGATGGCAAGGTCCATATACGGTTCTAGAGAAGGTGTCTAGAACAAACTATAAAATTGATAAAAAGGGGAAGGAGAAAGTTTATCATGTAAACCTGTTAAAGAAGTATCTGGACAGACCACTCCAGGAAAGCACCCCCTTACTGACCTTAGCTATCGCAACTCAAATGCAAAAGGAACCACTCACCTCACATGAATACCCATTACATCCTTGTGAAACAGCAGCACAGGTAAAAGTCAGTAAGCACCTGACTAAAAACCAGAGGGAGAGAGTTCAACAGGTTCTGGAGGAACATACAGATGTATTAACAGATAAACCAGGCCATACAAATTTGCTACAGTATGACATGAAACTGGTAGACTCAAACCCAATCTGTATGAGAGCCTATTCTATTCCGTTTGCGAAGGAGAAGGCATTGAAGGAAGAAATAGAGTATTTGTTGAAGGAGGGGATTATTTCACACAGTGAATCATCTTTTAGTTCTAGTGTCGTATTGTTGAGAAAACCGTCTGGGGAACACAGACTGTGCATAGATTACAGGAAACTGAATGCTGTCACAGAAGGACAAGTGGATCCATTACCAGACACAAAACAGTTATTTGCCAGACTGAACAAGGCAAAATACTTTTCAAAGGTGGATCTTAGTAAAGGCTATTACCAGATCCCAGTGAAGCCTGAAGTGAGACCTTTTTTGGCTTTTAGCACTTCGGATGGACATTATGAATTCAACATGCTACCATTCGGACTGAAAAATGTTCCGAGTGTATTTTCAAGGATGATGCGCAAATTGTTGGATCCCCTGAATAACCCATGTATCACGAATTTCATGGATGATATTCTCGTCGCCACAGAGACATTTGAAGAACACATTGAAGCTCTAGAAATGTTATTTAATAGGCTTAGGGAGGCGAACTTGACTGCTAGGCCAACAAAATGTTGCATTGGATGCAAAGAGTTGGAATTCTTGGGACACACTGTATATCAGGGTAGCATGACCCCTGATCCCAAGAACTTGGAAAAACTGCAGAGAGCACCTAGACCACAACAAAAAAGGATGTGCGATCATTCGTGTCGTTATGCGGATTTTATCAAAAATATATCAAAGATTTTAACTCTATTTGTGCTCCTCTGACTGATCTGACTCGCAAGGGACTTCCAGATAAAATTAATTGGACTGCGCAAAGTGAATTAGCGTTCCAAGACTTAAAGGAAAAACTCACTAGCAAGCCTATTCTCAAACTACCTGATTTGACACAGGACTTTGTCTTAAGAACCGATGCAAGTAATGTAGGACTCGGAGCGGCTTTGTTGCAAAGATCATCTTCACCTGATGGGGAACTGAAACCAGTCGCTTATGCAAGCCGCAAATTGAATAAGGCGGAACAAGGATACTCCACAAGCGAAAAAGAATGTTTAGCGTTAATCTGGGCCATAAAGAAGTTTCAAATCTATCTGTATGGTAGGACTTTTGTGGTCGAGACGGACCATCAGCCTCTCGTATTCTTATCTCAGGCTAAGCATGAAAACGCAAGATTGCTGAGGTGGTCTTTATTGCTTCAACCTTATCAGTTTAGTATCCAATATATCCCAGGCAAATTGAATGTCGGTGCAGATTTCCTCAGTCGGCACCCCTGTGATCAAAAGTAGAGTAATGGCAGGCGTAAGGAGAGATTTTATCTATGTGTATCACTAGTTTTAGAACTTGCCGTAGGCATGTTTTCAAGTGGGGAGATGTGTCACAAAATTAACCGTGATACAACGTTAAAATATCTCCAATGATACAACGTAGGGATAAAAACTAATGCGTAAGCTGCTAGAATACATGATCGCCCACGCCGCGGGTCATCACCCGCCATGGAAATTAAATTGTTAGACTTGAAGGCAAAACGGAACGGGATGAGAACGGAGATCAAAAGGAAAAATCTGACTAAACGCGTGCTTGAAACTAGCGAGGCTAAAAGGACGCAAATTGGTGGGGAAAGGAGGAAAAAGTCACGTTCCCCAAGTTGACATAAAGTAAAGAAATCGACAAAAGGGACCTTGGATATTATACGCCACAGTCATTTATTGGACGCTTTTGCGATAACTTAGTCCGTATATTTGAATGCAGTGATGAACGCATTCCAGAAAATTCTAGAAAATATTTGAAAAGTAACTTTTCTTAATAATAATGTTAGGAATATAAAACCTAGCTGGCCGGATGGCCCATCTTGAGCAGTGAGCAGTGAAATAATATGCTTTCATTTATACAGACGGACAGATAATAAGAAAGATATTGACAAAAGACTGTGTTGTTCATATCAGCGAGCGTCTGCATTGAAATAAAACCTGTCACTAATTTTCAAAAAATTGTGGCCTTGAAGACGCAAGTGCTAAAATCTAGTTGGAATGAAGAGAGGGGATGGGATGGTGAATTGTGGCTAAAAATAACTTTAAAGGCAAAATTGTGTAGGGGAAGGCAGGGTTGGTTCAAAAAACAAGTGTGTTTTTTTGTGAAACGCAAGTAGAGACGGACGAACCAACAGACAATAAGGCATACTTGACTGAGGTATGACTGAAATGACTTATTGGTAGGATATTTGAATTTGAAAAAAGAAAAGGCAGTGATTGGCCATAGATGAATATATTATCGGCGCTCAGACGCGCATTTTGTGCCATTCATTAGAAGTTGTCCTTGTAGACACAGTGAATTATTAAGTGGTGTAATTCCCAGAAGCTATTGAAATATTTAGAGGGACGCCATCATAAGGCCAGCAGCTCAGCTGAGTTTTGCTAGCATTTAACTGTGTTCTATATTCATAATTCTGGTAAGACTGAAATTATTTCTTTGTACATTTTAATATTTGTTTAAGGTTTCGAGTGATTTGATACTGCAATAGCATAATCTGTCCCTTACATCAAGTAAGGATTCGCTCTAGACCCCCCGCCCCAGTTCAGGGTCTAGAGACAAATAAAATACATAAACTCCCGCAAGGATTATGAAGGACAGATCAAGTGTTGAGATCAGTGGAACATATCACCTATCCTATTCTATGGCAGGAAGCTAATGAACATATTTCAGAATCTGTAGTCTGGGAGAACTTATCCTATGTGAAACCAACTTGGTAAGATGTGTTGTTTGGTCAGAAAGATCTGACCCGTCTATGTGGTGTTGTTGTTGTGTAGTGTTGTGTCCAGAAATGGTTAGAGGATGGAATTCTGACACATGACTAATACTTTGATTGCAGAACTGTGAGTTTCAGTTGGCACCACTGTGGTGTCAAATGAGTTGTTGAATATTACCAGAGTGGACCCGTGCAGTAACATTTTGTCAGAGCAGCCTATTATAGCCCCCAAGCACGGAGAGGTGGGGCCACCAAACTTCTGATATTGCCCCCAAGCACGGAGAGGTGGGGCCACCAGACTTCTGATATTGCCCCCAAGCACGGAGAGGTGGGGCCACCAGATCTCAGCACCAGAGCTACACCTTCAAGCTACGTGAGCGTCTGGTCTGCTGAGAATTCACCAACTCAACTTATTTCCTAACACACCCATAACATTTCCATCAAATAACTGGACAATGTGTAGTCACCATAGACAGGGAGTGATGAGGCCACCCCAACAGCACATCCATTAAATGTTCTCCCAATAGATTACAACTATAAACAGTAATAATATTAACTAGTCTAGTAACATATATATACACACCTTGCATTTATTATGTAATATTCATGCATTTCTTTCATAATTGCAAAACCTTTCATATGTTCTGGCCAAACTAAAACCTTGGTTCAGAACAAATAAATGTAAGAAAATTACTATCAAAAATTTTACACACTTGAGTTAGTTCAGTGTATTATAACATTTATTAATATTATTAGACTTAGTAAATATCTGTGTGTGTGTATGTAAACTACCACAACATATTACATATCATTACCCTAGACATTTAATGTAGCCACATTCATTAGAAAAAAAGATAAGTGTGAGGTCGTAGTGGTAGCAAGAAGGGCCTTCTGACAATTCACAGCTACATTTTATCTCAGGAGCCTTCACAGCTGACCTCATGCATCACACGTAGTAATATCACCATCATACAATACCATCAAACCCACTGCAATAATATATCCTGAAGCTACACTCCTCAACTTTGTCCAGGAAGCACAACATCTGGTGAACCTGACTACATATGAGCCAACTGTATCAATTATAAAACAAGATAAGTCCTTCACATAGGCACATGAACGTTCATCCAACTAACCTTCCACATAATAATAATAATCTTACCTTGGAGGGATGAAAACAACAGACCTTCCAATTACAGAATAGTGGTATTCTCAAGCATTGACACAAGAACTGGGATAGACTTTTTCAGTGACCTTCTTTTATTGAAAAGACATGGACAAAGGGTCCAACTTATTTATTTCTATTCTGTAAATAAAAATTTCTTGATTTGATAATTCCTGACCCCAAAAGTTTGAGGTACAGGAAAAATAAAATTGTATATATCATTATATATATCTAAACTTTTCAAACAGTCTTATTCACTTAATTTTCATTGAGTTAAAGTTCTGTTTTGAAATTTAAAAGATTAAATACATTACCCTAGACACCTTGCCATACCAACCTTACACATATTCTTTAGTCCAGGGGAGATCTGGAGAGGTGACAGATAGGGACCCAGAGAACATCATCATCAGCAGTCTTTACTCTGGGAACTTACATAGTCTGACCTCACCTGGATTGTCTATACACCCTTGCTCTTTTCAGAGAAGGGGGTATTGCTTATAAGACCAGTCTCTTATCTGGCACTATCCTGGTATCATCTGATACATCTGTTTGTCCAGGATAGCCTATCTTTTGTAACATCTAAACCTCTCGTCACAACAAGAAACTGAATTACATTGAGCTGGGTGGACGATGTGAAGCGCAGTTAATCATTTTTATATAAGTGTGAATTTTTTGTACTAAAAAATAATATAAAAATTGGTAGCACACAGATTATTTGTGCTAAAGTTGCATTAAAAGATTGTGTAAGCATCGTGTCTTTGAGGCATAAAATAATCTGGGAATTTCTGGGGGTTTTTTAAAGATGAAAATCTGAGCTTATCTCTAGAACTTGAGTGGCAACCATGATGATGGGGTTACCAGCCCTTTGCATATCCTATTCTTCATCGCCTCTTACGACTTGCCTAGTGAAAGCCTTGGGTCGATTCTTTCTCTGTCTCAGAACATCTCAGTAATTGGGACTATCGTGAAGCAAGGCACTTCAATATATTTTTAATACCTATCATTAACATTAAGTGAAACTTTATTACTGTTATTGTCGTTCAGAAACAGCATCATTGCGTTCGGGGCAAACCCGCAGGTGCCTAATCTCCCTTAGCAAATGTCGAAGGATATGACTGTAAATTTTTCATATAGCGTGCTGGTAGTATATATACTGTTCAAAAAAAGAAACGCAACATTATTGCAGTGATAATGGACACCAAATTTCAAACTTGTACCAACATTTTATTTTACGGAATTAATGTTTCAATCTTGGCATGAAGAAACTTTCAGACTTTAACAATAAAATGATGTTCATTAAATTTGGTTTGGACTTTTATTCTTTGCGATTGAGGCCTCCGTTTCAGTAAGGTGTATGGCCTCCTCTGGCCTCTATCAGAGAACGACATCTCCTTGACATGGATCCGATTAGCCGTTGGATCTGTTGTTGTGGGATGGCTGCGCACTCTTCCCGCAGTGCAAGAGACAACTGCCGGAGATTGGCTGGAGCCACGTTTCGCTGGCGGAGTCGTCTGTCGAGTTCATCCCATAAGTGTTCTATGGGGTTCATGTCTGATGACATGGCTGGCCACGGAATGGTCTGGACGTTGTTGTCAGCGAGGAACTGGGTGGTGAGTTGTGCCACATGAGGTCGAGCGTTATCCTGCTGAAAAATCTACCCTCGTGCAGCCAGAAGTGGAAGGACGTTGTCATGGAATATCCTAATCCACATATATAAATTATTAGGTAAATATAAAGCCTAACAAATAAAATTAATAAAGAGAAGAGCAATGGGAAAATGACAGTGCTGTCACAAAGAATGTACTCGAAATCCCCCTTGTTTTCTGCTTCGTCTGCAAATTGTAACGCTTTCACGTTGATAGTAAAGCTTACTGTATTATTACCCGCCTTCTTCAATGAAACGTGTGCTGTATTTCTTGGAAAAGCATTGAGACGTACTGCGTAATGACCTAAATTAACCCTAACATTAATTATACTGCGTTACCAAAACGAACGAACAGATGGATTAAAGGGATAAAAAGAGAAGGGAGAGGCAGAAAGCCGAACACTAAACCCGCTTCGCGCGATACACAATTACTACCATCACGCGTGTAAGTCTACATGCACTAATTTTTTTTCAGACGGACAGTGATAAAATACACTACCCTTTCCCAGAGTTAGGTTTATAAATCATAACAGACTCTTATTAGAAAAGACAACATTATATGGGTTTACGTTTGAACACATAACAGTACCCAGACAGCACATCTTCTAAACAGGAGATAGAAGAAATTGCATATTTTGAACGCAGCCACGTAGCTCCTTTAAATTAGTATTTTTGGGTTCCTTAGGGTTTGCTGACAAATAATATGTAAAACGTTACGCAAATAGTCCAGGAATTAATAAATTATACCCAAAATAAAATATTGGGGGTGCCTGACAGCATAAAATCATTTCTGCTCATAAAATTTTTTTTTATAACGTGTTTGAAAAAACCTTACGTTACATAAATAGCCTACCATGTAAACTCCAAATTGATTGGAGCGCAACAAATGAAAGCCTAACCACGATTGGTCGGGTTATAAATACTATCTTGGTTGTTAGGGGAGACGGGAAAAGATAACATTTTTTCAAACACTTGTCGAAACGTGGCTCATTGGCCAGTCTCGCTGATATACACACTTGGGAGCGTTAGTTCGAGACCACTAATTCAAATAAGCTTGATAAAGCGACAGTACGTTGAAGCCAGCTCACATTTTTGCTAAAATAAAAGCCTGGAACATAGGCAGAACGGAATTTGTGCCAGTTTGTGCCAGAATTCATTGCTAATCAACGTATCTGTGTTTATTTCCATGAAATTGTGGGACAGTGGTCTTGATGGTAGTGAGCAGCATCTGGTCAGAGATTTGCTGAATCCAGAGTCGGACAGCATACTCCTTGGTCTTTTTAGCTATCAGTGAGGTGTCTCCTGAGCCCAGAGGAGAATTCGAGCAGAGGAGTCCTTTCCTGCCGCCATCACGCCAGATAAGCGAATTGGCCAGCTGAGCTCAACATTATGCCCCTCATCTTGAAATAACTTTATAAAAATACTATTCAGAGGGGAATTTACTTGTCTTAAAATCAGGAACTGTGAACATCTACAATAATGGTCCCTAAAGACAAACTATTGAAGTCATGATGACAAATACCAACAGAGCTTGAACAAAACAAAACCAGTATTACCTCATTTTACCACTACACAATTGACACACATAGAACATTGGTAATAATATATGTCACTACAATATTCATATTAAATACATTCTGTACATAACTTGTAATTTAAATTGATTGTGATTCCTGGTTCCCTTGTAGTTGAATCAGGACACATATTCATTCATGCCAGTAATGAATACATATTGTTATTTGAAACGTTACTAGTGACTTCTTTAAGATATTCTCATAGAGTGTTATATGTATGTGAGTGTCACAGTGTTGTTAAGAGTAGTGGATTAAATTAAATTGTTTATCTGTCTGTTGTTGTGACTTACACTTCACCATACACATACCCTAGACACATAACGTAGCATCACACTATTCCAGAATAATTCTGACTGAGATATATAGATATGTGGTAGCAAGTAAGGTTATCTATAATACACTACTCTTAATAGATATAGATACCTTCACAGCTGATCTCAGTCAGTACACTAAGTTCCCTATAAATATTTATAACATCCCACTTCACCACATATATTGGGGTCTCGCTCTTGGGATTTTGAATCTTTCCCTATTAAAAATATTGGGGGTAATTCACTTCAGGGAATATAAGAATTAAAAGGTATCCTTGGGTGGAATTAAATAAGGTTGAGCTCACGGTGCCTGTGTTGTCCATTAGAGATTGAATTGTTGGTTAGACATTGTATAAATTTACATAATAGACAATGGCGGACCTGGCCAAATTTCGATCTGCTGCGGTTCAGACTGCAAAAGAGTTAGGATTAGATGGGCAAGTTATGGTTGCCTATGTCACAACGGAATGTGACAAATTTATTGAACGCGAAGAAAGAAGGTTTGAAGCCGAAAGAAAGTTAGAGGCTGACAGGGAAATTAAGAAGTTACAATTTGAAGCTGAGGCTGAGACTAAGAGGTTGCAAGCTGAGGCTGAGACTAAGAGGTTGCAAGCTGAGGCTGAGACTAAGAGGTTGCAGATTGAGGCTGACAAAGAGGCTAAGAAATTGGAAGCAGAAGAGAAGAAATTAGCTGCAGAAAGGGAAGCCGAGGAAAGAAGACAGGCTGCAGAACGGGAAGAGAGGAAATTAGCTGCAGCAAGGGAAGCAGAAGATAAAAGATTACAAAGGGAACATGAGTTACGACTAAGGGAGTTTGAGTTTCAAGGCCATGCTCCTGAAAATGGTGCCAGTCCCTTTGCCTCTGATGCTACGGTTACTCAGGGAGCCTCAATCTCAGCTATGAACTTTCATTTAGATCATTTTGTTGAGAAAGACGATGATATTGAGAGCTATATAAATAGGTATGAACTATTAGCTACCACGTATGGGTTAGAGAGAGAAAGGTGGAGCTTAAAGTTATCTCAGGGACTTCGTGGGGCAGCTTATGAAGTTTTTGCAAAAATGAGCAGAGGTGATCAGGAAAATTATGACATGCTAAAGCAGGCTCTTTTGTTAAGGTATGAAAAGAATGCAGAGTTTTACAGGAAAAAATTTAGGAATGCTAAACTACTGTCAGGTGAAACCTATCACCAGTTCTCTGCACGCATAGAGACATACTTGGAGAAATGGACTTCTCTGGGGAAAACCCAAGATCTTAAGGAAATGGTCCTTATAGAGCAGTTAAGAGAGTCCATGGCTCCAGACCTGAGAAAGTTTCTCATGGAACAAGGTGCAGAGAGGCTGGGTGAGTTGCTAAATGTTGCTGAAAGGTATCAAGCAGCTCAAGCAGAGGTAACAGGTAATAAAAAGAAACAGGTGGATAACTTTAGGGCACCACAGAACTTTAATAAATTTGATCCTAAGGATCAAAATAAAGGTAAGCACCAATTTGATAGGCCACGGTATGACAATAAAAATAAATTCCCACAATTCGATGAAAGGAAATATGATGAAAGAAAATCTTTCAACCAAGGAAAAAGGTGGTGTAAAAATTGTAAGATGAACAATCATGACACTGACCATTGTAGAAGGAAACCTCCTCATTTTGCTGCTATGACATCGGGGAAAAAGGAAAAGAAGGGCAAACCTGAAGAATTACAGGAACCATACCACCCCCCAGTGTGTGAAGATGTCATTTGTAATGGTGTCACTATAAGATGTTTATATGATACCGGTTTAGATTACGATTCCGTTGTGAGTTCTCACCTGGTGCAGGCCGATCAATACACCACAGAAACAGTGGAGATTCAAACTGCAACCAAGGATGTAGCTACCATGACACTTCCCGTCGCCCGAATAAAAGTGAAAACGCGATATGTGGAAGGAATCATAAAAGCAGCAGTGATAAATGAGCCAATCTACCCTCTAATATTGGGGTGTAGATATGTCTTCTTGGGGAATCCCAAGAGACCTGTGATATTGGCAACAGTGCAGACCAGATCACAGACAAAGAAGGAGGAGGATAATCCCATAAATACTCACCCAGATGAGATGAGGAAGGCACAGGCTGAGGACAAAACACTCAAGCCATGTTTCAAGAAGTTGCCCAAATCTCATACACCTCCAGGCAAGGGAGAGTTTTATATGAAGAACAAATTGATATATAGGAAGGCTGGATCTGAATCCAATGGTCACGGACAGCTGGTCCTTCCCACTTCATATAGGACTAAAGTGTTGGAACTAGGACATGCGATTCCCTTCAGTGGTCATATGGGAATCAGCGCAACAGGACAGCGAATAGCTTGTCACTATTTCTGGCCAGGAATAACTGAAGATATCAAACGATATGTAAAATCCTGTCCAGAGTGCCAACGAGTAGCACCTAAACATTGGACTGCACCAGCAACTCTGGGGGAAATGCCCATAGTGGGAACACCCTTTGAGAGAGTTGCCGTGGATCTTGTGGGACCTCTCACCCGAACCAAGAGAAGGAACAGCTACATTCTGACTCTGGTGGACACTTGTTCTATGTGGGGAGAGGCAGTAGCCCTGTCATCGATTGATTCTAAACATGTGGCAGAGGCATTGCTCACAATTTTCACAAGGTTAGGCTTTCCCAATCAAATCTTGACTGATAATGGCTCTCAGTTCAAGGGGAAACTAACTGAAGAAGTTTTCAGGATCTTTCAGGCCAAACACTTCCATTGTAGTGTGTATCATCCCCAAGGGAACGGCCAAGTGGAAAGATTTAACGGCACATTAATGTCGATCCTGAGAAAGTTGGCACACGAAAAAACCAGATACATGGGACCAGTACCTGCACGCCGCCCTCTTTGCTTATCGGGAGGTACCCCATAGTTCAACCGGTATGGCCCCGGCAACATTATTGTTTGGAAGGCCAATAAAAGGTCCACTTGAAGCTATGTTAAGAACGTGGACTGATGAAAAGGCAGAGGAAAACATTACATCTTCATACCAGTATGTGAATGAGCTGACCACTCGGTTAAAAACTGGCTGGAAACTTGCCAATGAAAATTTGAAACAAGCCAGGAAGAAACATGCTGCCTATTATAACAGGAAGGCGAAAGACAGAAATTTGGCTGTGGGAGAGAAGGTACTGCTTCTTTTGCCCGGGAGTCAGAATAAGTTACAAATTGGATGGCAGGGTCCATATACAGTTCTAGAGAAGGTGTCTAGAACAAATTATAAGATAGATAAGAAGGGGAAAGAAAAAATCTATCATGTGAATCTCCTGAAGAAATATTTGGAAAGAGAACATCAGGAAGAGACACACTTGTTGACCTTGTCCATCGCCATGGAGATGAAAAAGGAACCACTTTCATCATTTGAATATCCATTACACCCCTGTGAGACAGCAGCACAGGTGAAAATCAGTACACATTTAACGAAAACTCAGAAAGAGAGAGTGCAACAGGTTCTAAATAATCATGCAGAGGTGTTAACAGACCGACCAGGGCATACAAACCTATTGGAATATGATATGAAATTAATAGACTCCACACCTGTCTGTATGAAACCATATTCGATTCCGTTTGCTAAGGAAAAAGCTTTGAAGGAAGAGATAGACTATCTGTTGAAGGAAGGAATTATTTCGCACAGTGAGTCTTCGTATAGTTCCGGTGTTGTACTTTTAAGGAAGCCCTCTGGAGAACATAGACTCTGTATAGATTACAGGAGACTGAATGCTATTACAGAAGGACAGGTGGATCCATTGCCGGATACAAATCAGCTGTTTGCCAGACTAAATAAAGCTAAATATTTCTCAAAAGTGGATCTGAGTAAAGGATACTATCAGATTCCGGTAAAGCCTGAGGTTAGACCATACCTAGCTTTTAGTACCTCAGAAGGACACTATGAGTTTAATAGATTGCCATTTGGATTGAAGAATGCACCTAGTGTCTTCTCTAGAATGATGAGAAAATTATTGGATCCTCTGAATAATCCCTGTATAACAAATTTTATGGATGATATCCTTATAGCAACAGAAACATTTGAGGAACACATTGACTCTCTGAACATGCTGTTTGATCGACTTAGGGAGGCAAATTTAACAGCCCGACCAACCAAATGTTGCGTTGGATGTAAAGAATTGGAATTTTTGGGACACACAGTTTATCAGGGAAACATGACCCCTGACCCAAAGAATTTAGAGAAAAACTACAGAAAGCCCCGAGACCACAAACCAAGAAGGACGTGAGATCCTTTGTCTCATTATGTGGTTTCTACCAGAAGTATATCAAAAACTTTAATTCCATATGTGCACCTTTAACGGAATTGACACGTAAAGGACTTCCAGATCGCATTACATGGACACCACAATGTGAAATGACTTACCAAGAATTGAAGGAAAAGCTCACAAGTAAACCCATTTTGAAATTACCTGACTTAAGTCAAGAATTCATAGTAAGGACGGATGCAAGTAATATTGGGCTAGGTGCAACTTTACTACAGAAATCAGATGCATTGGATGGGGAATTAAGCCCAGTGGCATATGCTAGCAGAAAGTTGAATAAAGCTGAAATCAACTACTCAACTAGCGAAAAAGAATGTCTTGCAGTAATATGGGCAATAAAGAAATTCAATATTTATCTATATGGGAAGGCATTTAAGTTGCAAACTGACCACAAACCTTTATCGTTTTTAGCACAGGCTAAGCATGAGAACTCTAGGTTACTCCGATGGTCTTTGCTTCTGGCTCCATATAATTTTAGCATTGAATATATATCTGGAAAAACCAATCTGGGAGCGGATTTTTTAAGCCGCCATCCGTGTGATGAGAATCACCGTAAACCCCAGAAATAATAATAAATTTCTATATGTGTATATGGAATAAAGGACTGACATATAATGTCTGTTTTAAGAGGGGAGGTGTCATGGAATATCCTAATCCACATATATAAATTATTAGGTAAATATAAAGCCTAACAAATAAAATTAATAAAGAGAAGAGCAATGGGAAAATGACAGTGCTGTCACAAAGAATGTACTCGAAATCCCCCTTGTTTTCTGCTTCGTCTGCAAATTGTAACGCTTTCACGTTGATAGTAAAGCTTACTGTATTATTACCCGCCTTCTTCAATGAAACGTGTGCTGTATTTCTTGGAAAAGCATTGAGACGTACTGCGTAATGACCTAAATTAACCCTAACATTAATTATACTGCGTTACCAAAACGAACGAACAGATGGATTAAAGGGATAAAAAGAGAAGGGAGAGGCAGAAAGCCGAACACTAAACCCGCTTCGCGCGATACACAATTACTACCATCACGCGTGTAAGTCTACATGCACTAATTTTTTTTCAGACGGACAGTGATAAAATACACTACCCTTTCCCAGAGTTAGGTTTATAAATCATAACAGACTCTTATTAGAAAAGACAACATTATATGGGTTTACGTTTGAACACATAACAGTACCCAGACAGCACATCTTCTAAACAGGAGATAGAAGAAATTGCATATTTTGAACGCAGCCACGTAGCTCCTTTAAATTAGTATTTTTGGGTTCCTTAGGGTTTGCTGACAAATAATATGTAAAACGTTACGCAAATAGTCCAGGAATTAATAAATTATACCCAATAAAATATTGGGGGTGCCTGACAGCATAAAATCATTTCTGCTCATAAAATTTTTTTTATAACGTGTTTGAAAAAACCTTACGTTACATAAATAGCCTACCATGTAAACTCCAAATTGATTGGAGCGCAACAAATGAAAGCCTAACCACGATTGGTCGGGTTATAAATACTATCTTGGTTGTTAGGGGAGACGGGAAAAGATAACATTTTTTCAAACACTTGTCGAAACGTGGCTCATTGGCCAGTCTCGCTGATATACACACTTGGGAGCGTTAGTTCGAGACCACTAATTCAAATAAGCTTGATAAAGCGACAGTACGTTGAAGCCAGCTCACATTTTTGCTAAAATAAAAGCCTGGAACATAGGCAGAACGGAATTTGTGCCAGTTTGTGCCAGAATTCATTGCTAATCAACGTATCTGTGTTTATTTCCATGAAATTGTGGGACAGTGGTCTTGATGGTAGTGAGCAGCATCTGGTCAGAGATTTGCTGAATCCAGAGTCGGACAGCATACTCCTTGGTCTTTTTAGCTATCAGTGAGGTGTCTCCTGAGCCCAGAGGAGAATTCGAGCAGAGGAGTCCTTTCCTGCCGCCATCACGCCAGATAAGCGAATTGGCCAGCTGAGCTCAACATTATGCCCCTCATCTTGAAAACTATGTCACTTTATAAAAAATACTATTCAGAGGGGAATTTACTTGTCTTAAAATCAGGAACTGTGAACATCTACAATAATGGTCCCTAAAGACAAACTATTGAAGTCATGATGACAAATACCAACAGAGCTTGAACAAAACAAAACCAGTATTACCTCATTTTACCACTACACAATTGACACACATAGAACATTGGTAATAATATATGTCACTACAATATTCATATTAAATACATTCTGTACATAACTTGTAATTTAAATTGATTGTGATTCCTGGTTCCCTTGTAGTTGAATCAGGACACATATTCATTCATGCCAGTAATGAATACATATTGTTATTTGAAACGTTACTAGTGACTTCTTTAAGATATTCTCATAGAGTGTTATATGTATGTGAGTGTCACAGTGTTGTTAAGAGTAGTGGATTAAATTAAATTGTTTATCTGTCTGTTGTTGTGACTTACACTTCACCATACACATACCCTAGACACATAACGTAGCATCACACTATTCCAGAATAATTCTGACTGAGATATATAGATATGTGGTAGCAAGTAAGGTTATCTATAATACACTACTCTTAATAGATATAGATACCTTCACAGCTGATCTCAGTCAGTACACTAAGTTCCCTATAAATATTTATAACATCCCACTTCACCACAGACGTGAGGACGAAGAATTTCAGCGACGTATCGTTGGGCATTCAGGCGTCCTTCAATTTGCACCAGGTCGCTTCTTCCCATGAAGTACATCGCCCCCCACATCAGTACACCTCCTCCACCATGTGGAGGAGCCTCATCAACGCTGTTCTGGGCGTAGCGCTCATGGACTCTGCGGTAAACTCTTCTCCGTCTATCGTGTCGCTGGAGCACAAAAAATGATTCATCACTAAACCAAACCCGTCTCCAGTCATTCCCAACGGTCCATTGACGATGCTGGTTCGCCCACTGCAGTCGGTTCTGGCGATGCCGGTCCGTAAGAATAGGACCTCTGTAGGGTCTTCTAGCCCAAAGACCAGAGTCGTGCAGCCGGTTCCTGACCGTTTGATCTGAAATTCGACAAGCTGCTGACATTGACTGGACTGTGGAGGACGCAGATGCAAGTCGATTCCTGAGGTGACGCAGCCGTATGAAGCAGTCTTCGGCAGGAGTTGTGACTCTGGGTCTTCCACTGCGCGGCCGGTCTGCCCCTGAGCCAGTTTCTTGAAATCGCCTCCAAAGGCGACTAATGGTGCTTCTAACCACATTAAATTGTCTGGCCACTACACTTTGTGACTGTCCAGTCTGTAAACGTCCAATGATGATGAGTCGTTGTTCTGTAGTGAGATGAGCCATACTTGCGCATTGAATTTTCAAACTGAATTTATTCGAGGAGCGTCAATCTTTTATAGGCATTCAATAATATGGTCAAAGAGTTTTGTGTTCAGTAAGTTTCACGGGATTCTCACGAACCTGTCACGAGTTATTGTCAAAAATGTTGTTTTGACCTTGAACTCTTTCATGACCTCACGAATCATGAGGTGAGTACAATTCAGGTAACCACGAGAAGTTAATGACCAGTTGGACACAGTCGATAGGTTGACTGATGTCCAATCAGCGAATATCTTTTATAAAAGTAACACCAAAGAAGTTGCGTTTCTTTTTTTGAACAGTACATATGCGCCTGGACAGTAGCGCAGTCAGGTTTTAAAAACAAGGGGAGTAAACAAATAATAAAAAGGCGCCTTTCGAAATCTCAAATTACTAATGATATATTTTTTAATTCGTTATACATATTTTTTTTGTACTTACATAAAAACACAAAATGTTATTGTTTCACCAATATGCGTAATGCATTTTTCTGATTAAATTAACTTTATGTGCAGACCATTACTTAAAGAGCGCATTTGGAACAATATCCCGCTTGCTAGTTTGGAGACCTGGTTATTTCGCCCGACATGGAAGTTGCTTAATAGTAAGACTGGCCGTAAAATATAGTTATTGATAACTCCAACTTTCGGGTTGCTGAAAGAAGAATGTGGAGAAAACCTTCAGCATTTACTCCACGTAATTCGCTGAATTGGACAAATCATTCCATTGAATCACCTTTTACTTAAACGTATAGTAAGGAGAGCGAACATTGAAAAGTTCTATCAATATCTATAGTAGTGTCAACAACTGCGGCAAAGTACTTAGTTACTTTGATTCAGTTACTATCTTTGATAGAATCCGGGATGATTAGGACTGCATTCGGTCATATTTGTGACGAAAAGGGGCGACCTCTATCGATCTTTGGTTCTCTCCGGCAGTATGTGGTACCGATTTCCATTAGGTGCTGTCAATTATCGCACTTTTCTTTCTTTCTTTATTTTTCTGCTAAGTAGCAGATTTCTGATTTTACCAAATCACCATATAGGTGATAAATATCACATTTGCAAGGAGTGCTACCCAGATTTGTGGTTACAGGCGCGGCAGATTAAAACTTACATCGGTCTGCGCTATCGGCTTAAATCACCGATAAGACCCGGAGTTTGCGTACTCATACGACAAATAACGAGATTACTGTCTGTATGATACATGTCGGCAGACAAGAGTGATATAATCGCTTCCGGTCACTGGGTTAAAAGTGATCAAGGATGTATTACATTTTAGACAATATGAGTCTACAAATGTGTTGGTGAGAGTGTATGCAAGACATCATATTACCATATATGGAAGACGTGACCTTTTGAAAAAATTGTCCGCGTAGGAAATATTTGTAAAGTGCCCCACCCGAACGGTTTGAAATGATTGGATCTTTCTGATTAGATTCATAACATCATTGGAGGGAATATAGGCTGACAATTTCACAGTTTTATTTCTCTGTGATTTGCACGCTCGCCAAGACAACATCATACCTTCGCTAGAGTGAAGAACTAGATTCATAATTCCTAATTGTTATCCGGACCTTTTATTGGAGAACCAGATAAGACTTATAAAGCACAGGAAATCTCTACATTTTAATAAGGAACACCGGAACTAGGAAACTGAAGAAACACGGAGTCAGAAGGGGCAATCTATTGTAAAATTAAAAGAAATCCCAGACACGTGATGAGAAAGGCTGGTCTCTTTTATTCATCTGTGCGACAAGTCTGTAACCATTATTGGCTTATTGGTGGTACCAGCAGAAAGGACCATTTCTGGCACAAGCAGGGACAAGCGGTTTACACATTAAGACGGCAGACCAGCTTTGAAGACTCTCCTAGACTTTCCTGGGAAACGAGCTTCACCCTACAAACCTTGACTAGAGACGAGTGACAACAGTGTACAGAAAACCTACCCATCAGGAGGAGGATTAGAATCATCATTGGCAGCTAAGTTAACCTATAGGCTGCCACTTGAACTTTTTATAACCCCACACTACCATCACCAACGTGATGAGTAATATTTCTTGATTCATAACTATTCAAATTATTTTCCCAACTGTTAAAACCTAAAGTGATTATTAAATTTTGTTATTTGTAATGTTATAAATTTAACTTCGATTTAATCTTTTAAATGTACTACACGTTTGTCTCAGTCAAAGTTACTAAATACACACTCTAAACAGAGCTGTATATATATATATATATATATATATATATATATATATATATATATATATATATATATATATATATATATATATATATATATATATATATATATATATATATATATATATATATATATATATATATATATACTCATGGAAAAAAGTAAGTGTGCAGCACTCAACAAGGCACTGTACGTGTGTTCTTGGGTGAACTCAAATGCAAGTTGGCACACATTTCTGTGTGAGTGTTGTTCACTTACCCATGCAATTACAATTGGATCGCACTATTCATGGGGAGATAATCACGGTGCAAGATAAATCACGTGAAAAGTGCCGTAGGGGAGAATTTATCACAGATAAAAGGAAGGTAAGTGTGTAGCTCTAATCACAAGCATGTGAAAACGTAATCGTTGAAATAGAGAGTACCAAGAGTCCAACAGAAACATCTTTTTTGACAATGCCAAGATTGAACCAACAACAGCGAGCAATAGCTATAGGGGTATTAGCTGCTGGAGCGACTATATTAGCTGTATCACAACATTTCAATGTTCACAGGAACACTATATCATGCATTCAACTCGTTTACACCAAACTGGATCCACTGCTGATCGCCATAGAAGTGGCCGACCACGAGTTACCACTAGGGCCGGATTAAGCTAGTACGGGGCCTGTAGCACTTGTTAAGAAAGGGGCCCTATATTTTAAAAAAAAACAATAAAACAACACAAACATATTTGAACACATACATTTTTAATTTGCATAGTAATTATCATTATCAATTAATTCGTGCTTGTAATCCCATAAACGTGCCACTCATGTTGCTGGCGTTGTCATAACTTTGACCACGGCAGTCTTTAATATCAATGTCATTTGCCTTTAAAAAATTAAGTAGACTTTTAGTAAGCTGTTCAGCACTATGACCTTCCATATCGAAAAATGTCACAAATCTTTCAACTGGTCCAGATGGCAAAACATAGCGCAGAGTCAAAGTCAGCTGGTTCATATTAGATATATCTGGAGTAGAATCCAATGAAACGGAATAATACTTGTATTTCTTCACTTCACAGAGAATGTGATCCAGTATGCTGGATCCAATCAGATTGATGAATTCCTCACACGTTGTTTTAGATAGATATGATGTATGTCAAAATCCTTTGTTTGCATGAGTACTTATATGCTCTGCCAGAAAAGGGTCAAACTTGGCCAGTAATTCTAACAACCCTAAGTAATTCCCGTTATAAGGGTACCCAACAATTTCATCACTGCCACGAAATGAAAAGCCTCGTTCTGCTAAAAACTTCACAACTTCAATTATTCGCTCTAGAAGTTTGTGCCAATACTTTTCTTGAATGTCCATTTGTTTCACAAGATGGGAATCGACACGTTCACCTTTGTTTTTATGCATCAACAGTGAAATTAAAGCTTGTCTATGTGAGGAGCTTTCTTCATGTCGACGCAATAGATTGCTTGCATTTTTCCAGTCATTAAACCCTTCCACAGTAAACTTTGATGAACATTCTGAACTCATAAGCTTGCGTGGGAAACAGAATAGGCGCCCTTTACTTTCTGAATAGCATAATCCTTTTCTTGCATGTTGCTTGTTTGTAAGTTTATGAATATGTGTAAAATAAGACTTCTGACAGTATAGAGTTTTCTTTTCAGTGTCATACAATCGCACGGATGAAGAGAAGGCACTATCAACATGTTGACATTTTTCACTTCCCTTGGATATGCAATATTCACGCTCACAGTCATCTATATTGTTCGGCCAGACACCAATATCATTAGAGTACTTCTTCGTTTCACATATTCTTTCACATTCAGACTCAGTGTATATTGGATTTTGCTGTATGTTTTCTGCTGCACAGCCTGCACTAGTACTAGTTGTTCATGTACTTCCAGCTTCAGCGGTTAGAGTACCACCACCATGAACATCAAAATATTCTGTTAGCTTACGTGTTTTTGATATCACAAGTTGATCTCTTCTTTCTTTTTCTTCCTTCGCTTTACGTTTTTCACTTCCAGAAGCATAATTACGTCCAATATCTCTGTGTCTACTGCTCATTTTTTTAGTTTTCTAACCTTAAAAATCAAGAAATTTTAATCAAGATCGAAAGAGAGTGCGAGCACGCCGTATACCTCAATTAAAACAGGAAGTTTCCGTTTCCTAAATTCTAGTTTTTATTGTTAATGCAAATTCATTTCACAAAGAACGAAACAAAATTAGAGGGGCAGTCGCCCAGAGCCAAAAAAGTGGCTTCCGTCCAAACGTGACCAAATTTTCAACGCCACTTAAATGGCTTCCGTCCGCAAACAGTTAAGATTAAAATAATGAAGAGTCACACTAAGTCACCCTCTTATGCTCTTTCTCTCACAATTTCGTGACACCAAATGAAAAGGCGCTAAAGATGGCATAAATCACAAGATCATTGGTTTAACGCTCGTATTTTTTTTTCTTTCTCTCTAACCAGCGGCACTCGAGCTTTCCAGCTCTTTTCCCCCAATGACATGTCATTGCGAGGCTGGGGGGTCAGTGGACATTCCTCCAACCCAGTCAGGAGCTTCGCTCCTTCCCATCAACGCTCGTATTAGAAGATGACCAAAAAATTATGTACATATTTATTGGCGCGGGGCCCCTAAAAGCGCGGGGCCCGTAGCATGTGCTACTTGTGCTACTACGTTAATCCGGCTCTGGTTACCACCCCTGCACAAGACCGTTACATACGCCTTATGCACTTGCGTAACAGGTTTATTCAGGCAACATGGACTGCCATGAACATTCCAGGTTTAAGACCCGTGTCGTGCAGAACAGTGCGGAATACGTGGACATACACGGTACTGAAATCAAGATTTCATTTTTTCGTGGGGATGCCACACTGACTTTAGTTTTTATCTTTCTTTCATGACACTTTCACTAAAATCAAAGTGATCACTTGGTCTTTGATTCAATATTCAACCACATTGTGTGCCAACTTTTATTTTATTTCGTCCATGAAATCACGCACAGTGCCCTATAAAGTATTGCACACTTACTTTTTTCCATGAGTATATATATATATATATATATATATATATATATATATATATATATATATATATATATATATATATATATATATATATATATATATATATATATATATATATATATATATATATATATATATATATATATATATATATATATATATATATATATATATATATATATATATATATATATATATATATATATATATATATATATATATATACTATAATAATAACTCCACTGATTAACTCAGCGGTGGGGGCGTAACGAGCTAGAATAACCATTGCTAATTCTACATAAAAGTGTCGGCAGATTATAGAATTAACGTGCTCAGCGACAGCCAGCATTGTTTTCGCTTATCTGAATATCTTGTGAAGACTCCCATGTGATAGAAGCTTTACCACTCTTCTATCCACATTTATGCCAAGAGTAATCTTATGTAAAGATATACTCCATTGAAGCATATAATAGATACTCTTTAGTTTTGGCCACTGTTGGACCACTACTGCAAAGCAGGGGAGGCAATACCGTCACAATATTGTATGCCAGAATCGAGCAGGTACTAGGTCAGGATGACAGCTGGTCTCTCGCGGCAGAGGTGACGGGTTCGAATCACGGTCCCGACACGTTCCAGTCTACCCATCTGTAAATGGGTACCTGACTTTGAGTTAGGGAAGGAAAAAGCAGCGAGGAAGGGACCGGGTCACCCCACCTCTCGATGCTGGACCTAGTATGGTGAAGTCTTTAACACTTAACTCCCCTAAGGCAGTATCTGCTATGGGACTACCTTTACCTTTCTTTTTTACCAGATCAGGTGTTATAGGTGTGCATGAAAACAGTGATGGGTTTGTTGGGTATTCCTTAAAGCAAGGTCTCTTAACCTATCGTACATGGGTCTGTGAATGGTAGCAATATTAAGCTTAGAAATAATTGCAGACAATCTTTATCGTCATTGCAAGCACTGGAACAACTACGTAAATGCAGCCGGCCAAACATCAAGGAAGAAATTCTTTTAATACTTTTAATCAATACATCATTAGTGAACAGAGACTGTTGGGTGAGGCTAGTGTGGGATCTAGCACACATTGGTATAGCTGGAAATGAGTTAGCAGACCAGACGGCTAAACATGGAAGAATAAGTAAAAATATGTAGGAGCAGGGCTTGGAAAGTCGGAGATTAAGAGTCAAGTGAAGCAAACTATAAATGAAGAATGGAAGACAAAATGGAAGGAGAGTAGTAAAAGCAGACACGCGTTCAAACATTTTATTTGCTCATAGTGTTTTTATCACTTGTTTTCTTGATATTCTGCATTCTGTGCTGTATTGTAATATCATCATCATCATCGTCATAATCTTCATCATCATCGTCATGGTCATAATCTTCATCATCATCATCGTCATCATTGGCTGCTATCTCCACATCGAAAGTCGTTTGTTATGGGTCTCCAACTTCTTCTGTTTTGTTCTACATTGTACTGCACTAATTTAAAATGTAAATGAAAATAAAACAATGGGACTTATAGCTGGCTAACATTTAAGTTGGATTTCGAATGTACAAGCATTGACCAAACAAAAGGCACAGAAAATGTACCAGTTAGCTAAGATCAAACATTTTCTAGATGAGGAGGCAAGGAAAATGTTCTATATGTCCCAAATACAAACATATCTTGACTATTGCTCCTCAATCTGAGATGGCTGCTCCATATCCAACACAAAGAGGCTGTTCATTACAAAAACGTGCAGTGCGCCTAATTTCTGACGAACGACTAACACAGTGTGTAGATCAGTGTAAGTATCTTAAAATATTAATTTTAAGAAAGCGCTTTCTCTTCAGTCAATCAATCAATACCCTTTAGCTCCCCGAGGAGCATAGGCCTCCAACAAACACATGCCAAATCTTTCATGTCCTGTGCCATCTGCTCTTTCCATGTTTTCCTCATCATTTTCACCTCTGTATCCAGCTCTCTTCTCCATGTGTTTTTGGTCTACCTCTGCCTCTCTTTCCCTGTGGATTTCAGAACAAGGACTGCCTTGTAATGCTATCAACAGGTTTCCTCAATGTGTCCTATCCATCGCCAGCGTCTTCTTCTCAGTTCTTGTTCCACTGGCACTTGTCTGGTTTTTGTCATCAATTCCACATTTGTGACTTTGTCATACCATTTCATTTCTTCTATTCTACGCAAGCACCCGTTTATAAAAGTCTGTAGCTTTTTAGTTGTTGTTTTTGTTTCTCTCCATGTCTCAGAGCCATACAATAGGACTGACTTGACAATTAGAGTTGAAGATTCTGATTTTCGTGTTGGACTTGATTTCAATTGACCTCCATATGTTTCCCAATGCAATGACGGCGCCTCTTGCTTATTGTATTCTTATTTTGATATCATTGTCTGTCCCTCCAACTTTGTCTATATTACTATTAAGATATGTGTACGATTCTACATCTTTTAGTGGTGTTTCTTCAAGTTCAATCTTGTTATCGTTTCTTGCATTTATTCTCATAATCTTTGTCTTTTCCCTGTGTATTTTCTGGCCCACTTGTTGTGACCTCTCATCGAGAATTGTCATTTTCTCTTGCATCTGATTATGGTTATGGGACAGAAGAGCCAAGTCATCTGCAAAATCCAGATCATCAAGCTGTTTAGTCAGATTCCACTGGATTCCATTTCTGTTGTGTGATGTCGCTGTTTTCATAACCCAATCTATTGCTAGTAAGAAAAGAAATGGAGACAAGAGCCATCCCTGTCTCACTCCCGTTCTTATCCTAAACGGTGCTATAAGTTGTCCTCCATAATGCATCATTAGTTTCCAAAGTGATTCTCTGTCTACACTGTCAAATGCCTTTTCATAGTCCGCGAATCCGATGTATAGCGGGGAATTCCATTCCAGACTTTGTTCAACTATTATTCTCAATGTGGCTATCTGGCCTGTACAGGACCTGTTTTGTCGAAAACCTGCTTATTCATCTCTCAGTTACTTGTCTATGGACTCTTGTAATCTCTCAAGGTTGATTCTGTTGAATACTTTTCCTGGCACTGATAGTAACATTATTCCTCTATATCAAAGCCAAATTCCTTTAAAAAAATCATATCACAGAATGTTTCAACGTATCTGTGGCCCATTTTCAAATACAATGAAAGACTCAGCCAACGCCTAAACAATTTACTCGTGCCCAGGCCTAGGCTTGACTTTTTCAAGAAAAGTTTAACTTTTTCTGCTGTTCATCTGTGGTATAATCTTCCACACAACCTAAAGAGCACGTTTAGTCCATATTCCACGGCTGTTTGCCAGCGATCTTTTAGTTATTTCCCCTTGTTCCCCCAACCGCGCTATTTATAGCTATCGTGTCAGAGGTCACGTGGTAACTTCCTAACTAGAAAAAAAGGTGGCGGATTTTACTTTTGATAGGGCTTAATTAATGTTTTTAGGCTACTTTATTATTATAAATACCGGCTTTAATTTTGCGTAACGCTAGACTAGAAATGTTAGAGTAAATTTTAGAACAAGAACAAACATTTTATCACAATTAGAACAGAAGATATAATAGTCTGAAATAGTGTAAAATTTACGTTTTTTTTATATTTTGTTATGGTTTGTTTATAATGCAATTTTCACTAAATCGGTCACAATCGACATGCATAACAAATTACAGAAATCAAAAGTAGAAAACCTGCAGAAAATGGATATCAAAGTTTTGTTTTGGTTTCATGCGTCAAACATTAATTATTGAAACATTAAATTGCAAGTCCACATTTATTACCTTAAAATAACACACCCAATTGTCCCCAAAAACATGAGAGCTAACAATTATCTCAATCATACATCACGATGGTCATGTAAAAATAAGTATGGTCATGAGTAAAACGAAATGTTCAATTTAATAGATAAATAGGTGTATTTAAAAAATACATCTATTAAATGATTTCCACACTCTGTTAATTCTGTCAATCTCAAGCAACAACTGCCATAATTTGCTCTAGCCCCAAAATTTCGCTCAATTATCATTCACACTTCCTTTTTTTTTATAGGATGTATCTGTACATTCACAGATGGAGAAATTTGTAACAAATGAGTTTCCATTATAAATTTTAATTGTGAAGTTATATTTTTAATACCTCTGGCGCGTCTTTCAATTTTCAATCTTCTCAGCTGTGCCCACGTAAGACCTACTGTTTCCTTCATGGCTATTGCTAATTCTTTGGATATTCTAACTCTACTTTCAATGCCTGCTTTCCTGCAAATTTCCTGACGTGACGTTTCTGAACAGCGTTGTAGTTCATGTGCCTGCTGCAGGTCTAATGAATCAGTTGATGTTCCAGCAATATGTTTTCTAACAGTGTGAAGCAATTGAGATCGCTTACGTTTGTTGGCGTTCTGGTGACTGATGTTTCTCTTCTATGTTTAATTAGTTTTTGTAGTACTAGGCTGTCCTCTGGACAAAGAACAGATCATTAACTTAATTTAGAACAGTTCAGCGCTTTCTGAATTGAACGTGTTGTTTTGGAAGTTAATGCTCTCTTGCCACAGGCTCTGCACAGTGCACTGGCACAATTCATATGATGCAAAACAGTATGTTCCATTTCGTTGTTATGTAGTATAGTTTACTTGTGTATGTATAAAGGTAGACTAATATTTAGGACTATCAAGTCTAACACCAGGATGTAGAATGTTTTATCTGTGAATGAAAGAAGATATACAAACAGTTACTTAGAATTTTTTGGCAGCCGTCGTGTGCACAGGATTGTCTACCAAAGAACACTAATGGAACAGTCCTTATCTCACACACAATTTAAAAAAAAAATTCATATTTTAAATACAAGATTAACAAGACTTGAAAGATAGAACAAAGTATGTAGAAGTAATCTATCTATAGATTTACATGTTTTCTGACGCTTATATACGTAGCTAAATATCATTATAAATGAATGAAAATGCAAAAACAGATGGTGCTTTACAAAGTTATTTTGTTACAACCTTATTTAAGATTTGTGAGTATCAGGAATGCGTTTACAGTAATTTAAATGCTATAAAATCTGGTGACAATATGCTTGTTCTTGTAATGCCAAACTCACAAAACTGACTACCACACATTCTCAAGATATGAAACCAAAGAAAAAAGTATGTGGAAATAATCGTTAGCTTCCCTTCGAGAAGTCTTTATAATTATAAACTCAAACGAATGGGCCGATTTTTAGATATTAAATTAATAAAAAGATTACTTATTTTATGAATTTCCTCAAATGATGACGCTGTTTTCAAAAGTCTGTAACTTCGTCAAAACTAATTTCAAACAAATAAAAATGCAATCAAAAATAGAGCAGAGAACAAAGTTATAGTACACAAAAGAATTTTAGCGCTGTGTTTATCCAGAACGAGTGTGTAATGATTTATATTTTACTGGTTTTACACACACATCAGCTGATTTTCCCCGCCAAAAACTTAAATAGTCTTTTACGGTGTACACGAAAATTTTATACCCGGTGTCAGAATTCCGGTCACCGAAACTAAAAGAGCGCTCTGGTATAGGGCACAAACTGCCGTGATTCATACAATCGCAGACTTTTCAAATACATCATGAGTGCAGATTATATGCCACTCTAATTATGTTCCCAAATCATCATATAATATCATATGTAGGTTTTAAGGATAATTTTGCCCTGTTCAATATTGATTATGATAAGGTACTGTAAATGTGTGTAACTGTTACCGTTACAATGTTGTGATTTTATTTTATTGAATCTGCTCTAGTCCCAACTTACAGTAGTGAACGGAGTTGCATATGGCAACAACCCACTTCTCTCACTACTCTCCAGGAAAAACTGATTGGAGATGTCAGGAACCTTGAGCTGACTACTGCCTTTATTAGAGTTTGTAGAAGTCTGAGGGCGAACAAAAAAGAAGAAGAATTTTATTTTATTGTTTAAAGAATAATATTTAAAATGCATGTGAGAATAAATGGACTCAGTATGGCAGACGAGAGAAAGGTAAGGCTGAATGTTAGACGGACCAGCGTTCCCAATTCTAAAGCCTTTGAAAATAAAGTTCGTTCGTTCGTTCGTTCTGTCTCTTGTCTTGATAATGTGCTCTGATAGGCTCTTTCCTTTTCATCTCTTGATGTTATCTTCTCAACTATTGGTCTGTCTTCCCCTTGCACGTTTGCCTTCGACTCTTACTTCCGTTATGGCCTTCAGCAAGGTGTTAAATATTTTAACGTTGCCAAAAATTTTAGAAGTCTAATTTTGATCTCTTTCATTAATTCTCTTTTCATTCCTAGGTTTTCAAAACAAAAGCAGTTGCATAATGTGATAACAGGTAAAGTCTCAGTGAAAATAGATCTAATTAACTCTAAAGAGCGCACCACGTTGTCTGTTTCCTGTCGGTTGCTGTTATAATTCGCATTTCTGTACACGCACGATGCCAACCAGTAGAAGGAGCCTCATATGCCAGGGCACTGATTTAACAAACAAACAAACAAAAAACCGCACGAGGATGCCCTTGGGAGAGATAAACTGGCGGAGCAAACAAAACATGCATTAACAGTTTTTAAGCATTTGGATCATTTTTGTGTGTGGGTAATAATTGAAAACTTAATGAAATAATTTAGCTGTTTCGTTGTAAGTGCTTAAATGTTTGTATTCGATTATCTTTACTAATCGTTTGGTTGTTTGTGTTTTGGTTCATTACTGCTTCTGACAATAATTACCGATGAAAGGGTCTGCAGCAGTAAGCGAAACATCCGTGAAACTTCGACAACATCGACTGAGTAAGTTACCTTTCCACTGCCCCATCCCTGTTTATCTCCTCCAGCCTCCTCCCTTTCTCGCCCTTCACACAGTTGTTTCAGCAGGTTACGCTTTTGACAGCCAATTTTTTTTTTTTTTTGGCCTTGTTAAGGACTAACCCACTAATTTGTTCTCTAAGCTTGTCTGTCACGCTATGTCGAAAGTAATAACCTCAAATTTTTACATCGTGGCGTTGCATTTCCCCACCAATCATTGCGGTCAATCCACGCGGCATGATGCTTTAAATGGCGTTCGTGCAAGAAACTTTAACAACAGAATCCCATTTGCTGACATAAATCATAGATCCAGGATGAAGCTAGTCTTCTTGCTTATCGATATCCTGTGCTGTGGTTGAAAGGACAGAGCGCAGTGTACATAAATAACACACCTGGATTAAGCTCATTTTCTTGGACAAAGGATATTTTTTTATTTCTCCGTTACTGTGTTATTTCTGAGAATCTGCTGTTACTTTCACAAAAGAAAAATTGGCATGCGCGATGTTGTGGTTTATGCTCATGTTGAACATTTATTTTGCCTAGTCGTCATGCGTGCTTGTTTCCTTTGAATAAACTGCCATATTTTGTAATTGTCAGAAAATATTTTGCCTGCTACCATATGTTGTATTTCACATAATTCTAGTAATTTACATTCGTTCTTTTCATTTCACTCTTGACGTTTTTCAAATTTTCCATCCTGTATAAGTATCGTAATAAGGCCAAGGTGTCTTGAATTTTAATTTTGCTAACAGTACGGTCAGATGTTATCTGTAGCACATGTTCTCAACATGACGAGGTGGTTTTTCATAGGAACTTCCATTTAAGTCGCTCTCGTATCTATGGAAGTTGGTTTAATTATAGCTGTACTTGGCACAATACGACGGTGGTTTTCTCTTGCTTTCCAAAGGTCTGCTTACGGGAATCTCCGTTAACCTTTTACTAAAACAAAAACCTAACCCACAGGACACTGGGGAAAGGAGGGGGCCTTTAAGGCACCTTAATCTCTCCAGCTATCACGTAATACAGCTGTAGAGGTGTTTTGTACACATAACTGAACCACAACAACCACCTCACCTCGTTGTCAATGAGAAGCATCTGTTTTGGTCCGCGGCTGCTTATTCAGTATTCACATCCAACCTCTATATTTAGAGGCTGTTCGGCCATCTTGAGAATAACTCCTCCCCCCCCCCTCCCTCCCCAACCCAGGAGACAGAGGTATTGACTCTTTGGATTTCTTTATCTGAGATTCATGTGATAAATAGCCTGTCAGCCCAACTAATTTCTTCACTGCGCGCTTCTCAACGGGATTTCCCTTTGATTCTGCCATACTAACCCACCAGCAAAACTCGATAGCCCAATATCTTTGTATTTCTTTCTAGACCTTCATTATTTTCCTCTCATCTGAAGGTGATGTTTGAGCGGGGCTTCTTATCGCGTTTCTCGGAGCGATCTCTGCATGTTTTCCTGAATTGGCCGTGTTTTCTGATTTTTCTTCTTGATACAGCTCTGCTCGCTCTCGCCTTGGCGCCAAAAAGCAAAATAAACAAACAGGCCGAGGGAAACTTTCGTATTGCTCACTCGGTTTGCTAGGCGTACCGGGTCGCAGACTCCCGCCAAGTTCTTGCCTCTACCTGCTGGAAGCTTTACTGAAATCGCTATAGGCAATTTCCTGCAATCGCTATACGACGTTGGGCAGTTTTTTTGTGTTTTTTTTTTTAATTGCCGTTCTCTACCTAAACACTGAACCGAGAGGAACTGAGTAACGGATGAAAAAGAGAGAGAGAGAGAGAGAGAGAGAGAGAGAGAGAGAGAGAGAGAGAGAGAGAGAGAGAAAGAGAGAGAGAGAGAAAGAGAGAGAGAGAGAGAGAAAATGACAGCGTCTTATAAAAAAGAATCTCTGGCATAAGAAGGGAAAACACGCGAGAGTTGATGAGCCTGTTGTTGCTCGGGGCTTACAGGAAAAGAAGCACCTTTATCGTTGAAAGATGACTAAAGATAAGAGTTTGATGCTCCCCCGCATTAGGGCGAATATTTGCAGAGTCGTTTGCTGGATTGTCTCGGCACTTTTTGCTGTTTAGCCGTGTTTATGCCAAGAGCTCATAAAAGGGTAAGATGGCGCCAAGTCTTTATTTCAGCAGCCACACTCCATCAAGTGGAATTTGGAACTTGGAAGCGTTCGACCATTTCATACGGTCTGAATTTTCTGTTACTGTATATGTATTAATTATCGTCTTTATCATCATCATTATCATCATCATTATCACCAGTCATCATCATCATTATTTTCATTATCGCTCTGTATGAAGCATTGTTATTTATACTTTATCATTATTGCTTAGTGCTGCAGCCAACACGTCAGACTTCCTATGTCCTTAAACCAAAGTTGTGGAGTCGGCTACAAAATCTTCCGACTCTCTTGAAATTTTAGAAGTCCGACTCCCGACTCAGGCCTTTTTTTGTATTGTTGTTTGTTTGTTTGTTTGTTAACACGGCATAAAGTTATACACTTATATGGAGTTAAATGTATAATTATTGTATATGTGTGAAAAAAATGAATACGCGACTTTCGTAGATTGCATTTTTGATTATTCATTCATTCATACAATTATACAAAACAAAAAATATGTATTTAAAATACGAAAATTAAAAAAAAATGTGATCGGTACTTTAAAAAAAAAGGATCGCTTCTAATAGGTCCGGCTTCATTGATGCTCTCAAATCGGATTTGATTATTCTGAATACAGAAAACATATACAGAAAAAAGACTTTCCACAGTTACTTGAGTGGGTGTTAACGCTACAACAGTCAAAGCAGCATCTGGAATGATCTCAGTGTAATAGGGTATTGTATTTTGAGCGCTCAATTTAGAAGTACAGTCAAATTTCTCAGCCTCTTCCAGTGATAGAGCGGGATTTGTAGAACTCTTGCCCCTTCTAATGTATTTTAATGTAAGACTAATTATTTTTAACTCACAATTTCAAAATTTTCACCTCTTCTTTTTTTATCTTCCGTTCCTTAAATTGTATTAAGGTAACAATAAACAACAGCTTTGAAATGTTATCTGAAATGTTATTTGAAATGTTATTTGAAGTGTTATTTGAAATGTTATTTGAAGTGTTATTTGAAATGTTATTTGAAATGTTATTTGAAGTGTTATTTGAAATGTTATTTGAAATGTTATTTGAAGTGATATTTGAAGTGTTATTTGAAATGTTATTTGAAATGTTATTTGAAATGTTATTTGAAATGTTATTGAAGTGTTATTTGAAGTGTTATTTGAAATGTTATTTGAAATGTTATTTGAAATGTTATTTGAAATGTTATTGAAGTGTTATTTGAAGTGTTATTTGAAATGTTATTTGAAGTGTTATTTGAAATGTTATTTGAAGTGTTATTTGAAATGTTATTTGAAATGTTATTTGAAATGTAATTTGAAGTGTTATTTGAAATGTTATTTGAAGTGTTATTTGAAATGTTATTTGAAATGTTATTTGAAATGTTATTTGAAATGTTATTTGAAGTGTTATTTGAAATGTTATTTGAAATGTTATTTGAAGTGTTATTTGAAATGTTATTTGAAATGTTATTTCAAGTGTTATTTGAAGTGTTATTTGAAATGTTATTTGAAGTGTTATTTGAAATGTTATTTGAAATGTTATTTGAAGTGTTATTTGAAATGTTATTTGAAATGTAATTTGAAGTGTTATTTGAAATGTTATTTGAAATGTTATTTGAAATGTTATTTGAAATGTTATTTGAAGTGTTATTTGAAATGTAATTTGAAATGTTATTTGAAGTGTTATTTGAAATGTAATTTGAAGTGTTATTTGAAATGTTATTTGAAATGTTATTTGAAATGTTATTTGAAATGTTATTTGAAATGTAATTTGAAGTGTTATTTGAAATGTTATACGAAATGTTACTTCAATTTTGTCCCGTCCCTCTCTTTTGCTTGGATCATACGTGTTTCTGCCTTGGCTTAAGTCTCGCAAAATTCGGAATCGAGACATTCTTTTACCCACTCCACTAAAAACGACCAATTCCTCGACTCAGACTCCACAGCCCTGCCTTGAACTCTCCAACTGTCTGTTCGCGTCGTTTAGGGCGAACATGGAAGAATAAACTCTCACTTTAGCAATGATGTACTCGCGCGCCGCTTGAAAAATTACTGTGGGCTATCTTATGTGGAGTGATCATCTAAGAGCAGTCGGGTAGAGAGGGAATCACTTGAGCTGAAGCTGGGACATGGATGCGACCCTTTTGTAAGTTCTCCTGATAAGACTGCATGTCGGCGATGATTGGTTATGTCTATCAGGCGTTCCGGGATTCTTAAGTTCATCTGCTTCCACATATCTCGCCGTTTCGCGCCGCTGTAGCGAGATGGGGCGCTAATGCCCATATGTGAAGACAAGCATAAAAATAAAAAAAATGGTTCCAGACCCTGATGACAGTAAGCAACTGTTTACACATGTCTTCACACGGCGTTTGAGTGAACATGCATATTTGTCTTAATTCACTTACATTAACTTTTGTATACGGTATTTTCTCCTTTCTTTATCGTTACATTTTTGGCTGAATGTCTGAAGAAGTTCCAATGACCATTCTTGGACATATTGTGTAGCGGTTCAGCCGATATAATGGGATCTAACCTGAAATCTGTAGCCGAACAATCGATCATTCGTTTTCTCAGTATTCCTTATGCCATACGTTCTAAGGAATATAGAAAGCTTCAATCACTCCTTTTTGCTCCATGTGAAACGTAGAGCTACAACTGTTGCTTGAATGAATAATATACATCAATCTGTGTATTGCAGGCACTCCTAATTGGCGCCTAGTTGGCAGAGGGGTTAGTCACGATTCATACCCGTAGCGAGGCGGTGGTGCCGTTCGGATGGTCCTGTGGTCGAGTCTGCTGTTATTTTTCTGTTATCTAGTTTTCTACTTCTTTATTTTTTACTAGTGCCTGCAACATACGCATTTTTGTGTATTATTTATTTGGTGTTCACAGTCCTCAGGTTTCTCTCTTTATTTATTGAAACTGTTGCTTTGTTGCTTGCCACCGATTTCTATTTTGTGCAGTATTTTTTTTTCAGCTCTGCTCAGGAGATACCAGTAACCTTGGCTTCCTCTTCCACTTTTGTCTCTATGTTCCATTCAGCCTCCTCTTCCATCTATATGACAACGTTATATTCAGCCTCCTCTTCCATCTATATGTCAACGTTATATTCAGCCTCCTCTTCCACCTATATGACAACGTTCTATTCAGCCTCCTCTTCCACCTATATGTCAACGTTATATTCAGCCTCCTCTTCCACCTATATGACAACGTTCTATTCAGCCTCCTCTTCCGCCGAAGGCAACGTTCTATTCAGCCTCCTCTTCCACCTATATGTCAACGTTATATTCAGCCTCCTCTTCCACCTATATGACAACGTTCTATTCAGCCTCCTCTTCCGCCGAAGGCAACGTTCTATTCAGCCTCCTCTTCCACCTATATGACAACGTTCTATTCAGCCTCCTCTTCCGCCGAAGGCAACGTTCTATTCAGCCTCCTCTTCCACCTATATGTCAACGTTATATTCAGCCTCCTCTTCCACCTATATGTCAACGTTCTATTCAGCCTCCACTTCCTCCTATATGTCAATATTCTATTCATCCTCCTCTTCCACCTATATGTCAACGTTCTATTCAGCCTCCACTTCCTCCTATATGTCAATATTCTATTCATCCTCCTCTTCCACCCATATGTCAACGTTCTATTCAGCCTCCTGTCTCGCGTTTCTTCTACAGGTTCGCCGTGGCCTTCAGTTTCAGTAGGCACCAGTCAAAGGTATGTCTGACTGAAGGCCTACTAGTTGTTGTCTGAAGGTGGGTCTTTGTGAATCTCTACCGTCTGCCTTTAATTCCATCTATATTTCTTGTTGTCTGTGTCATGAACTAAGTTCGTTCTTTTTACTGGTCTTTCTCTACACTCCGGCATTATTACTTATCACTTTTTCTACGTGCTAACTCTTCCAATATTTATTGTTTATGCTTTCATAGTTCACGGTTTTCTTATCATATTTTTGTCCTTTGTTTTTAGTCCCTTACCAATTACCGTGATCGCTTGACGGGTTTTGACACAATATTGACTTTGTTGTGCCAAGCGAAGTTGCCACATTGATTTTTCGCTTATCGCCAGCTCCAAACGGAGTAAACTTCTACTCTGAGCAACATCCCTATTGCTAATCCAGATTTCATGTCTGAGAAGATACACAAACAGTGGTCCAATATGGATGGACAGATGTTATTAGGAGATAAAGTCTGCAGTTAGCAAATATGCAGTGCCCAAGAAAATTGGGTCGATGAAAATCTTGGTAAAGATTAAGACACGGACAATAAGATAACAAATGTGATTTTTGAATCACGGAAGATACGTAATCACTTCCGCCCATAGCTTGTTGTGATCAAGAATTACAAGAAAGTGACATCCTGGAGAAGATAATCAGAAATAGATCTTTGAAATTGTGAGTTGTAAACATGACAAATACCCACGTAAGTGTGACAGAGAATTATGAAAAAATAGATTTTATTATCTACATATTTCTTCCACCTGGCTTCACCTTGCTTCCTTATTAGTTATGCACGTTTTTTTAAACGCAGAACTCTCCTACACTTAGATATCGGCCTCTTTCTTAATTTAGCCACGCCTAATTCTTTCTTTTTTCTACACTAGGAATGTTTACTATAATGCACGTAGCGAGAGAGAAGGGGGAGATGAGCTAATGAAGAAAAACCAAGGAGGCGATAAGTTGAAACGTATTTTCGGTAGACATTGATCAGGGGGAATAATCTGAGTAGAAGGGGAGAGAATCTGAAAGAAGGGGAGATAAATTACAATTCCCCCCCCCCCCCCTTCCTTATCCATTCGTTCGTGAAACATAATTAAGCTACAGAACGACGAAGATCTAAGACCGTCCGCTCGTTGCCAGAGTCCAGCAGGCGGCGACAAGGTGCCAAATTTTCCTTCCATTCAGAATTTGAACACAGAAATCCCCAAAGATGTTATGTGTAACACTGGTCAGATATATATATATATATATATATATATATATATATATATATATATATATATATATATATATATATATATATATATATATATATATATATATATATATATATATATATATATATATATATATATATATATATATATATATATATATATATATATATATATATATATATATATCTGCCTTTAAAATCCATTATTCAGTACCCACAGATTTTTCAAGAACCTACTAGCTTCGATTTCTAAACCATTGTTATAGTGGATTTCTTAGTATTTTCGATTTGGAGTAGTTCAATTTCTGCGTTTGCGGTAATATTATAATAGAAGTTTGAGTGATTTAATTGTTAAGTCCGTCATTTTATTTCACTAAGATTTTTCTGTGTAGAGTGATTTAATTGTTAAGTCCGACATTATATTTCACTAGGATTTTGTGCTAATTGACTAGCGAATTAACATAATCTATAGCTATATTGTTCCGGCTGTAGCGTTAATCTAACTAACTGATTTAACCAGTAAGAGATATTTTTATCGACTAGTACATGCACTATTCATTTTGAGTACTGACGAAATATATATTTATTTCTAATTCATTATGAGCAAATTTATAAATGACTAGCGCTTATTTCACGGAGGTTTTTGTTAACGGTAAATAAGCTATACCCGGTTAGTTCTATTCAAAGTTAAATAACCGAGTGTAAATAAATTATAATTCGGCGCGGGTTAAGTAGGATAGAATAGTGGTGTAGTGGTCATTGTGATTATATGGTTGTTTCTTATTTCCCATATCTAGTACTGGGTCACTTACCCAAAAACCTACCAGCGGTCTAAGCCTACGCCTGAACCTGAATCGGAGAATAACGGTTTTTTTTTTTTTTTTTTTTTTTTTTTTTTTTTTTTTTTTGCGTTCGCCCGCTAATACTCGAGGCGAAATCTCAGGTTATCATTTATGTCTAATCTGACATTGATTTTACGTGAGTATCCCTTTATTTCTTGTACAGAGACAAATGTCCCTCGCCATTCAGGCAAATACTCGCCGATTTCGGAGGTACCCATTGCAGCTGGGTCGGCTCAGGAGCCGCCAGTCCCTGGTCGACGACACTCCTTCAAATGTCCTCGCCAGGTCTCGAGTTAATCCAGTCCAAATCCCGGTCGACGAAAAATCCTCAAATGCCGTCGCCCGGGTTTGATCCTGTATCACCCGGTCGCCAGAGCGGTGTTGTAACCACTACGCTAGCGCGGCTCCCATAACGGATCTAAGTCCAAAAGTACAAAAATAACATTCGTATATATATATATTGGGCCTTCAATGTGAACCTGTCTGGCCTCTTGTTTACACCCAAAAAGAGACAGAATACCAACCCAAAGAATATTAAGAATAACTTTTTAACTGGGCCTATAGCTATCCAGATTTCTTTTTCCCAATTTCATTTACATTCAGCCCGTTGTGGCGACAAAATCAAACATTAACATTTCCCGACCATCGACCATTTGTGGTGTGACAAGGAATTTTATACTGAGAGAATTTACCGACCTGACATTCCTTTATGTAAAATGAAAATCTCAAGCTACTGACACTGTGAGCACTGTTAATTTTCTTACCTGGAGTAATTAATGTGACATAAACAGAAATCCTAATAACAAGTCCCGTTACTGGTTTGAGTACAAAAAAACAGATTTTGACGCGGTGCTTTGTCAAGCAACATCAGCTGATACGCCAGGTCGTGGTACCTGGAACGATGAGACCGAAGGTACTAGGGGCTGCTCACGACTCCCCTTTCGCAGGACATATGGGTGTTGCGAGGACCCGTATTAGGGTGCTCTCGCAATTTTATTGGCCAGGGTCGAATAGGGATGTCAAGGTGTACTGTCGATCATGTCGGGTGTGCCAGCAAATGGCATATAAGGGGAGAGCCCCTAAGGCCCCTGTACAGACTGTGGACCTGGGCTTACGCCCTTTCCAGAAAGTGGCGATCGACATAATAGGCCCGTTATCATGCGCATCTGATAGAGGGTTTCGGTTTATTCTCACCATGGTAGACCTATGTACCAGATGGCCGGAGGCGGTCCCGATGCGCTCGATTACCTCGCAAGCTGTAGCAGAGGCGCTGCAGTTGTTATACAGCCGATTTGGGTTCCCGGAGTGTATTCTCTCAGATAGGGGAACTCAGTTTATCTCCAAAGAAATGGCAGAAGTCTCCAAATTGCTGGGGAACTTTCAGACGTTTACCACCGAAATTTTATGTTTGCCAAAATAACACTGGATTTGCTGTGTGACCCATGAAACTATGTTCCAGATGCTGTTAGATCTACGATTCGGTAAGAACGAATGAACGTGGCCACGGTCGACTGAGAAGAGAGGAATGAATGAATGAATAATTCTCTCTATTGTATAATCCATGTACTCACACTGTTTATTTCTTAATTGGCTTTTGCTAATGCTGTCCATTTCAGAATAGATTAACTTATAAACTCTGTTCTTTACAGTATAGGCAAATTCTAGACCACAGCGCAAATCTTTTTGACCTTTTGGGGGGTTAATAACTTTCTTCTAACCGAATCTTGTCTCAACAGAGGGATGGGTATTACACCTATGAGTCTATTCCTTTACTAATTCTAATACCTATGATTTTTCTTAGATTTCTTTCATATTCAATAATAACTGTTGTAAAGTTTCTTTATGGTAAATAAAATTTACATAAAACTTAATTTAAATGTGTTGGTCAGCTCGTTCCAAATATCCCTATTCCATTAATATAGTGTTTCACATTTGTGCGTCTAATTGTCGTCACTTATCTGTGTGTGTGTGTGTGTATGGGAGTGGTTGATATATATATATATATATATATTAATATATAAATAGAGGTATACTGTCTGATAAACAAAGTTCTGTTGTAGATATAGGCTGGACTATAGAGGATCTTCTCAAAATCCAGGGACAGACTCTACCTTCTTCACCATTTTTCACTCGTTAAATCTATTCCTTTACCTTATCTCTCACTGAGTTACCACCTGTTCTAGTTCTATTCAGACGGGACCACAATATATCTTAAATACCTATCAAAAATCTACGACAGTAAGTAGTAAGTCCTTATAAAATAATGGCGTTTGAAAACAATATTTTATGTGTCGTGTAGAATTCTCTACCTGAGAGACGAGGGTAGTGGGGGATAGACCCCTATCGAAATAGGCAAGTTTTTTTACCATTAGTTTGGCATTTGAGATGCTTCGTTATAACCTAGCGCCTTGTAAGCCTACTTCAACGACTTCAAATTTCTTCAAAGAGAAAGCATAGACATCCAGGAACACAGAATATCAGCAACCAAATATAGGACAGGCCAGAGGACTGGACGTGAATTCTATGATTAGAACAGAGTAGCACTGGAGAAACCATTTTGTGCCTTAAGATCTAGGATCCTAGTTCAAGTGCTATAAGTTAGACACCTAACTCATCTGAAGAGATGGCATCTTAAAGCTACAAAATTAATAGTAGCTTAATCGCCTTCAGCTGGGGGCCCAAAAACCACGAGGCAAAATATCCTCATGGCAGGGCCCGGAGAATATAAGTTCCTGACAGCTTAGAGGATCTCAATTGTTATGCTTGCTTTTCTTTAACATTATATGAGGTCCCTGTCGTAAAGTCGTGTGTAAACCCACTTCTTTGTTAATACACTATGTTGATATACAAATATGCACAGCCAATCCACGTTCAACAGACTATGAGACAGATTAAATTACACGAAGTCACTTTCAAGCAAGATGGCGGCAGACAGAATGAATTAGGAAAAATAAATAAAAGAAAAAAAGACCCGTTGGTTCGGAACGCAGTACAACGAAAAGCCATTAAAAAGACTAAAACGCCGAGAACCAATCAGCTTGCCCCGGCAATTAAAAAGACTAAAACGCCGAGAACCAATCAAAAGGGTTCCTTACACAGTAGCCGTTACCTGCGTTGACCTACATATATATATATATATATATATATTGTCACGTAGGGTTTATATTCATTTAATTTCCTACAACTTCTTCCTATTCTTTCACCCGAAAATTCTCTCTTTTATTATCTCTGTATTTCATTTTTTTCCTGTATTTTTTTCACCCATTCGTTTTGCGAATATTATTTTCATATAATTCGCAAACTTTACCTGTTTTCCTTTCTCTAAAACTGAGAATCGCGCTAGGACGATATTACGTAGATGTCAGGGCTGCAGGGCGTCATAAGGCGTGATAAGTCGGTTCGCTGAACATAGGACGTAGCAAATCGTCTACATTCTCACCGAGCGCGCGAGTTTCTTCTCGGCATTAGTCCCGGTGAGGTGTGATACTTTACATCTGCACCGGTCAGTATCCAGACATTTGTCTCGAAAATCCCAAACTGACACGGCGCCCACTTGGGCCATGGTCAGCTGTAGTGTGAAAACTGCCCTGAAATGGAGTCAGGCTGTCTGGGATTTGAAACTGACACGCGTACATCGTGGTCAGTAGGTGACAGTTACGACACGCGTTAAGCGGACGTAAATGTTGGGAGTAGGGGAGATAATTTCGCGTGGCGAAATAGTTTGGGCCCTTTGTCTGATTTTAAGATATTGGCCAAGTTTGAAACTTTAATTTCATTCTCGCTCATAGACTCCACAGTAGATAGGTCGCTCGAAAACAGAATAGCTGTTAGAGAAGATCTCAGTTTGTTTCGGCAATTTGTCGAACTTCTAGACTTCCAGAAATATTTTTCAGCATTTTTATTCTTAAGTTGTGCGACTACCTGTAATTCTGTGGTTGAGGTAATTAATATGATAGATATATAGATTTTGTGAGTGTTAAAGTGTTAAATCGCTTAATTCATTTTAATCTATTTCTTTAGCGCAGAAGAGAAATAAAGTGGTAGGCTATTATATTTTCTAGGGAAGCATTCAGTGGAAAGCAGACTAAAAATTAAAATTTCTAGCTTATAACGGCAATTGTAGCTATTTATAAATTTAATTTAACTGCTAATACTCAGTCGAGTGTATTTTTCTAAACTAACGTATAAACTCTAGAATCCAGCCTCATGAATGGTGACGGAATACGCACGTGTTCTTAATTTATGAGGATTGCTGATTTTTAAATATAACTTACGTCACGGGAAGTTTAAATGATAAGCAAAGCTCTCTGCTTGCAAGTTTAAATGTAAGTTTTAACCAGTACAGATTCTGTTTATTATATTATATGTGTTATTTTTCCTCCACACAGTGAAAGTTTTGGGGTGACCCTAACTTTACCAGCACCTAGTAGTAGTTTCCATACTTGTGAAGAAATAGACAGTCCTTATTTTGAACCACGTGGGTTTTCTCAAGTAACACTGATCTGACGGTGCAAGTTAGACAGAAATACTAATATCCCTATAACGGGTTTTCAAAGACTGTAATGATAAATACTGGACCTTGGAGCCAGCACTTAATTTCTTCTAGAAACTCTATATAATTTGCTGCCTGGTGGCGTGAATATTAACAATCATTTCCCGACTAGATTATATCTTGTGGACAAATCTGTGGTGTGACTAAAGTGAATCCTATACTGAGGAAGGCACCGACCTGACATTCATCATTTTTTTAGAAACCTACGCTATTGACACTGTGCTCTGCTAACTCCCGCGCCTGGAATAATTGTTAGGTGACTTAATCAGACATTTGAACAAATTTGCACACCCAAGTAGTCGTTCCCGGAGACTCCAAGTTAAATACGTCTTTTGGAACTGGGGACTTCTTGGCAGAAGATTGCATTTTTTTTGAGTCTGTGTGAAGATCTAAAATCAATGTGTTCCAAGAGGCAGCAAGCAAAGTCGTGAGTACAAGTATGAGAAGCCATGGCGGAATGAATGAGTGTACGCTGGTTTGAGTGATATTTTTCACTATTTTATCTTTGACACCCTGTTGCTGTCCTAATTTTTTTTTTCAATCTGCATAATTTGTTGCTAAGGCTAGAGTTCTTGTGTTTTTGTCTTAGGTTAAATCAGATTTTTTTTTTCTCAAACTCTGTGCATATAATTACGAGATAAAACAAAGACAACTCTTAGACTCAAACCCTATGTATCTGTGACTCGGGCGCCATCATCTGTTCTCTTAACGGGGCCGGGCTAAACCTAGAGTTAACACTATAACGGGCTATCATCCTTGCAACATTTCCTTGATTTTTTATGACTATGTGTATATGTATTTTCCTTGATGTACTTTCTTTGATGTTGTGAGCCGATTTTTCCTGATAATAAAATCGCTCTTGAACTTAATAATCGTGTTTGGTCAGCTCGTTCTAGATAATATATATATATCATTGTTATAGTTTTCCCACGTCTGTGTGTTTACCTGTCGTCACGTGTATGTGCGTGCCTGTGAGTGATAGAAATATACGTAATATGTATATTGGTGTAGTCTGTCTGACGCTGTAACAACTGTTGTAGAAGATAGGTGAGAGAGAGAAGAATTCTTTTCGCTTTCAGAGACAGCCACTATATCAAATCTATCATCTCACGTGTGTGGAAATTCTATTACCTTTCACTAACTCTCACTGAGTCTATCACCTATTCAAACCTATTCAGAAGGGACCAAACCTAGTCTTAATTCTCCTATCGGAAATCTACGACAAATGAGGGCTCGTTTCCGGTCTTTGAACTTAGAATAGGAAGACGAGTACGACAAACGTGGACTCGTCTATCTGGATTTTGAACTTAAGATTCTGTATTCTGATATAGAGTAAGAGTGTGATGTCTTGTGAGTTGTTATATTTTAAAAATAATTACCCCCTAGACTAGCGATCTGTTTACGGGCGTGCTGACCACACAAACTAATAAGTTTTTTTTTCCACAGCATCTTTGAATAATATACATTTTGGTTACAGGTTGATTTGTCGGGATATATGTTAACTGCTGATTGTAATACTAAATGCTGGTAAAGTGGTGAGTGTATAACATTCACTGGGTACTGAGGCAGAACGGCGTTTGAACTAAGTTAAGGAGTGTGTTTCGGACTTTTTGTCCAGATTAATTCCCTCCCTTACCCGATCTGACTTCAGGGGCGAACTTATAGTGGATTTTTAAAAATTAAGGGATTATTTTTTCTCTTTAATGTTTGCAATATTCTTTTGCTTTTCCACTGTAGCAACTTATTTTTCAGAAGTAATCTTAACTACCATTTAGTTGGCGTAGTCGTGTTTTGCATTAAGTGCTTTATTGCCGATAATAGCAGCGATAGTTAGATTTTACTTTGGAGGAGGTATCCCAGGGTTAAGGATATCATCTTTTGATTTTTGGAATTTTTTTTCTCGTAAGTGGTAGGAACCAGGTTATTCTTTTTCCTATTTTCTATCTCCACGTGTCTCAGTCACTGACATAATATGGCCGAGAGGGCAAAGCTTAGACAACTTCTCAGGGACGAAGCGAGAGAGGAGGGACTGGAAGGAGAAGAAGCGAAAGCATTTGTCAGAGACGAACTTGAGAGATATGATGCGGAGAGGAAAGCAGCGGAAGCTAAGGAAAAAGCAGCCGCAGATTTACAGCAGAAGAAGATGGATGAGGAAATGGAAATCCGCAGGATGCAGCAGGAGGAACGTGAGAAGGAGAGGCAGCATGAGGAAAAAGAGAAGGAGAGACAGCACGAGAAGGAGAGGGAGGAGAGACAGCAGGAGAAGGAGAGGGAACAGAGACAGCACGAGTTGGCGCTTAAAACTCTAGAGTTCCAAAGTCGTGGTGCTGCCTCTACCTCCAGCAATGGAGAGTCTTCTCCTCATTCTTCCTTAACTGACCCTGCTAACACTCAATCTCTTCAACTAAATGCTATGTCTTTCACTCTTGAATCTTTTCCTTGTCCAAATGAGAAGATTGACACATGGTTAGAAAAATTTGAGAAAATTGCAACTCTGTACGGGTTAGAGAGGTCGCGTTGGAATATGAAACTTTCCCAGGCCCTAAAAGGTTCTGCTTATGATGTTTATTCTAAGCTGGAAAGTAGCCAACAAGACGACTACGATGTGTTGAAGAAAGCGTTACTGGAGCGCTTTGAAATGAACGCTCGCAAGTTTTTGCAACTGTTTCGCAACAGCCGGAAAGAGAATTCTGAAACTTTTCACCAGTTCTCATCTCGTCTTAAGGGATATCTAACAAAGTGCCTTGAGCTTTCGCAGCTCCCCTCTACCTATGAAGGTCTTGAGGAACTTGTTCTAACTGAACAAATAAAGAACACTTTGTCTGCTGATACCCGGAGATTTCTCGCTGAGCAGGGGGCAGAAAAACTTGAAGACATTTTGGAAAAGTCTGAGCGTTATCACAATGCGCTGGCTGAACTACCGGCCACAAAGCGGAAACCGACAGAGGAGCATTTTCGAAAACATAACCTAGAGCAATCTTCTCAGGCTTCTAACCAAAACAACCACAGAGAAACTGGACCTCAAAACCCCCCTCCTGAAAAATCCAAGTTCTACAAGAACAAGTACCCCAACCACCCCAAACAGTCTGATCAACCCGACCGCCCTACATGGCAGCGTAGCCAGAAAGGACAAGGTGGCAAAGGGAGAACCCCTGAGCACGGGACATATGATCAGACCGAGCACACCGAGCCGAAACGCATCGGATGCTTATTGACAGTCTCGCAAGGCGGAATTATTGACAGTGATTCCCAACCTGTTGGGGATAGACCCTCAACGCGAGGTACTGTTACTTTGAACGGTTCTCAAACTTCTTGCTTATTTGACACGGGGCTTTCTTATGATTGCATTGTTGCCAGAAACCTGGTCAAACCCGGTCAAGAGACAGCAGAGACCGTCCAACTTTGTGGAGTTCGTAAGAGTGAGCACCTACAGCGCTTCCCATCGCATTGGTGGAGATACACTCTGACTTTGTCAGAGGTGTGATCAAAGCGGCTGTTATGGATGATCCCATCTACCCAGTCATACTTGGCGGGAGATACGTGTGTATTGGGAAACCGGAAGAGCCGATTGTGGCAGCAGTAACTACAAGAGGGCAAACCAAGAAGGAACGGGAGCCTGCGCCAAATTTGTTACCTATGGAACTTAAAGAAGCGCAATACAAGGACCCTACTTTGGCACCCTGCTTTAGGAAACTGCCCATGGCTAAGGAACCCAAACAGCACGGGGACATTTTTTTCTGAGGATGGCGTACTTTATCGGAGAACGGGCAAGCCTGACCAAGGTTACAACCAGCTCCTAGTACCGAAACAGTACAGAAGCCAAATCCTAGAAATGGGGCACTCTCTTCCCTTTAGCGGACATATGGGACAGAACGCCACAAACCAACGTATAACCACTCATTATTGGTGGCCAGGAGTGAATACTGATATTATCAGATATGTCAAATCCTGTGCCCAGTGCCAACGTGTGCCACCCAAGCAACGGGCACCCCCAGTCCACATGGGTGAAATGCCAATAATGGGAACACCATTCGAACGGGTTGTGATCGACATTTTAGGGCCTTTCGAAAGGACTAAAAGAAGGAACAGGTTCATCCTGACCTTAGTCGATACATGCACTTTATGGGCAGAAGCTATCCCGCTAACATGCGCAGATGCCAAGCATGTCGCAGAAGCCCTCGTGCAGATTTTCACTCGGTTGGGATTCCCTCAGCAAGTGTTGACGGATAATGGATCTCCATACCGAAACCTGTTGATGGATGAGATCGTTAAGATCTTGAGGACCCAACACATCCACACTAAGCCATATACTCCGGCGGGAAATGGGCTCGTGGAACGTGCTAATGGAAACCTCACCATGATGCTAAGTAAGCTGGCACAAGTGAAACCTGAAGATTGGGATCTCTGTATTCCTGCAGCATTATTTGGCTACAGAGAATCTCCTCATACTTCCACAGGATTTCCGCCAGCTACACTCTTATTTGGCAGACCCATTAAGGGCCCGCTTGAAGCCTTACTTCAGTCTCTGACAGACGAGAAGGCGGATGAGACAGTCGTCTCAGCAAGTAAATATGTGTCGGTTTTAAAGGAAAGGTTGAAACTAGGGTGGGACCTAGCAACGACTAACTTTAAGCGAGCTCGCACAAAGCACGCTAACCGATACAGGAAAGTCGCGGAAGAGAGAGAACTGGAAGCAGGAGAGAAAGTTTTGGTGTTACTCCCTACTGAGAACAACCAACTGAAGATCGGATGGCAAGGGCCGTTTACCGTCCTGAAAAAGATTTCTAAGGCTAACTACCAGATCTCTATTGAAGGAAAGGAGAAGGTTTTCCATTTAAATCTCTTAAAGAGATACTTGGAAAAACCAGTGCCAACCTCCGACCATCTCCTGACGATCGCCAAAACTGACGAAGATGATGATAGTGGCAGGGATATTCCACCGCTATCACAGGAAATCTTTCAAAAATGTCAGAAGCGGCGACGCTCTTTCAAGCGCGCATGGGAGACATTCCGGGGGAAGGAAACTTTGAGGAGTGGACTTGAGTAGGAATTGGACAGAGATGGAGGGGGAAGATGAGAGGGAAGAGGACAGACACCCCGAAGCTACGGTTATAGGAAATTAAACTCCATAACGTAGACATGGAGTGCTTCCATATCTTAAAGGGGGGAGGCTCTGTCACGTAGGGTTTATATTCATTTAATTTCCTACAACTTCTTCCTATTCTTTCACCCGAAAATTCTCTCTTTTATTATCTCTGTATTTCATTTTTTCCTGTATTTTTTCACCCATTCGTTTTGCGAATATTATTTTCATATAATTCGCAAACTTTACCTGTTTTCCTTTCTCTAAAACTGAGAATCGCGCTAGGACGATATTACGTAGATGTCAGGGCTGCAGGGCGTCAGAAGGCGTGATAAGTCGGTTCGCTGAACATAGGACGTAGCAAATCGTCTACATTCTCACCGAGCGCGCGAGCTTCTTCTCGGCATTAGTCCCGGTGAGGTGTGATACTTTACATCTGCACCGGTCAGTATCCAGACATTTGTCTCGAAAATCCCAAACTGACACGGCGCCCACTTGGGCCATGGTCAGCTGTAGTGTGAAAACTGCCCTGAAATGGAGTCAGGCTGTCTGGGATTTGAAACTGACACGCGTACATCGTGGTCAGTAGGTGACAGTTACGACACGCGTTAAGCGGACGTAAATGTTGGGAGTAGGGGAGATAATTTCGCGTGGCGAAATAGTTTGGGCCCTTTGTCTGATTTTAAGATATTGGCCAAGTTTGAAACTTTAATTTCATTCTCGCTCATAGACTCCACAGTAGATAGGTCGCTCGAAAACAGAATAGCTGTTAGAGAAGATCTCAGTTTGTTTCGGCAATTTGTCGAACTTCTAGACTTCCAGAAATATTTTCAGCATTTTTATTCTTAAGTTGTGCGACTACCTGTAATTCTGTGGTTGAGGTAATTAATATGATAGATATATAGATTTTGTGAGTGTTAAAGTGTTAAATCGCTTAATTCATTTTAATCTATTTCTTTAGCGCAGAAGAGAAATAAAGTGGTAGGCTATTATATTTTCTAGGGAAGCATTCAGTGGAAAGCAGACTAAAAATTAAAATTTCTAGCTTATAACGGCAATTGTAGCTATTTATAAATTTAATTTAACTGCTAATACTCAGTCGAGTGTATTTTTCTAAACTAACGTATAAACTCTAGAATCCAGCCTCATGAATGGTGACGGAATACGCACGTGTTCTTAATTTATGAGGATTGCTGATTTTTAAATATAACTTACGTCACGGGAAGTTTAAGGGGTTTCCCTACAGTGAAAACTAACTTTTGTTCTAATAACATTTTCAAACTTTTTATGTGCTCAATAGACACAGTGTATGTCCATGAACCAAATTCTACAGTTTATTTTGTTAAAAACATGTGGTTACCATGGTAACCAACAAAAAAAATCCGCCATATTGGATTTTCACCACTTTTCGAGAGCTAAAAACTTATGTTTCCCATTGACCAAACTTTACCAAATTGCACACACATGTTGTGACTGACAATTAAAACAATTTATCAGGGGCTTTTTTTGATAAGTTAAAAATTCTATTTTTAATGATTTTAAAAAAAAAAATACACTATATTTGTATGAAAAACAATGAAAAAAAAATATTTAAAAAATATATCAAAGCAAATTACCAAAATATCAAAAATAGCCCCTGTCATTTTAAAGGTATATATGTGTCCTACATGCATGCCAAATTTCAGACTGATCTATTAGATAGTTTGTAAAAAATAACATTTTTTGTTAATAAAATGTTAGTTTTGAGAAAAATGCATTTTAGTCACCGGATGACTTGTCTTGTCCAATATACTCCATTCTGGGGGGCTGAATGTGTTTAAAATTGTCCAGCACTATATGCTGCACCTCCTTCAGCTTCCTGCAGCTGCTCCTCTTGCCTTTATCTTGCCTAATTTTTCTTCTTTCCTTCTACATGGTAACCAAAAAAAAAAAAAAAAAAACCGCCATATTGGGTTTTTCACCAATTTTCAAGAGCAAAAATCTTATGTTTACCATTGACCAAACTTTATCAAATTGCATACACATGTTGTGACTGACAATTAAAACAATTTGTCTAGGGCTTTTTTTGATAAGATAAAAATTCTATTTTTAATGACTTTTTTTAAAAAATACACTATATTTGTATGAAAAACAATGAAAAAAATATATTTAAAAAAATATATCAAAGCAAATTACTAAAATATCAAACAAAGCCCCTGTCAATTTAAAGGTATATATGTGTCCTATATGCATGCCAAATTTCAGACTGATCTATTGGATAGTTTGTAAAAAAAAAAAACATTTTTTGTTAATAAAATGTTAGTTTTGAGAAAAATGCATTTTAGTCATCGAGTGACTTGTCTTGTCCAATATACTCCATTCTGGGGGGCTGAATGTGTTTAAAATTGTCCAGCACTATTTGCTGCCCCTCCTTCAGCTTCCTGCAGCTTCTCCTCTCACCTTTGTCTTGCCTAATTTTTCTTCTTTCCTTCTACCCTGGTAACCAAAAAAAAAAAAAAACAACCGCTATATTGGGTTTTTCACCAATTTTCAAGAACAAAAATCTTGTTTCCCATTGACCAAACTTTATCAAATTGCACCCACATGTTGTGACTGAAAATTAAAACAATTTTACTCATGATTATTTTAATAAGTTTAAAATTCTATTTTTAATGATTTAAAAAAAAAAAAAAACTATATTTGTATGAAAAAATATTTTTTTTTTAAATATTTTTTTTTTAATTTATAAAAGAAAATTACCAAAATATCAAAAATGCAGATGTGTTACTTTAAAGATATAGATGTGTACTACTCATGATTATTTTTATAAGTTTTAAATTATATTTTTAATGATTTAAAAAAAAAAAAAACTATATTTGTGTGAAAAAATATTTTTTTTAATATTTTTAAAAAATTTATAAAAGAAAATTACCAAAATATCAAAAATGCAGATGTGTTTTTTTTTAAAGATATAGATGTGTACTACATGCATGCCAAATTTGAGACTCCTCTGTTTGATAGTTTTAGTGAGAAATCGTGCATTTTCGGCACAAATTTGAAAATCATAGCATGGGGGTGGTGCCGACAATATGCTTTTTGATACATCAAATGCATTTTTTATGTTATAAAACCTTGCTCAATCGATTCCTCGATGATTATTTAATAAAATAAGCTAAAAAGTAAAAAATCTATATTTTGTACGTAAAATCCAGTTTTCATAGTAGTGGACCTCCTTAAATGATAAGCAAAGCTCTCTGCTTGCAAGTTTAAATGTAAGTTTTAACCAGTACAGATTCTGTTTATTATATTATATGTGTTATTTTTCCTCCACACAGTGAAAGTTTTGGGGTGACCCTAACTTTACCAGCACCTAGTAGTAGTTTCCATACTTGTGAAGAAATAGACAGTCCTTATTTTGAACCACGTGGGTTTTCTCAAGTAACACTGATCTGACGGTGCAAGTTAGACAGAAATACTAATATCCCTATAACGGGTTTTCAAAGACTGTAATGATAAATACTGGACCTTGGAGCCAGCACTTAATTTCTTCTAGAAACTCTATATAATTTGCTGCCTGGTGGCGTGAATATTAACAATCATTTCCCGACTAGATTATATCTTGTGGACAAATCTGTGGTGTGACTAAAGTGAATCCTATACTGAGAGAAGGCACCGACCTGACATTCATCATTTTTTAGAAACCTACGCTATTGACACTGTGCTCTGCTAACTCCCGCGCCTGGAATAATTGTTAGGTGACTTAAATCAGACATTTGAACAAATTTGCACACCCAAGTAGTCGTTCCCGGAGACTCCAAGTTAAATACGTCTTTTGGAACTGGGGACTTCTTGGCAGAAGATTGCATTTTTTTGAGTCTGTGTGAAGATCTAAAATCAATGTGTTCCAAGAGGCAGCAAGCAAAGTCGTGAGTACAAGTATGAGAATGCCATGGCGGAATGAATGAGTGTACGCTGGTTTGAGTGATATTTTTCACTATTTTATCTTTGACACCCTGTTGCTGTCCTAATTCTTTTTCAATCTGCATAATTTGTTGCTAAGGCTAGAGTTCTTGTGTTTTTGTCTTAGGTTAAATCAGATTTTTTTCAAACTCTGTGCATATAATTACGAGATAAAACAAAGACAACTCTTAGAATCAAACCCTATGTATCTGTGACTCGGGCGCCATCATCTGTTCTCTTAACGGGGCCGGGCTAAACCTAGAGTTAACACTATAACGGGGCTATCATCCTTGCAACATTTCCTAGATTTTTTATGACTATGTGTATATGTATTTTCCTTGATGTACTTTCTTTGATGTTGTGAGCCGATTTTTCCTGATAATAAAATCGCTCTTGAACTTAATAATCGTGTTTGGTCAGCTCGTTCTAGATAATATATATATCATTGTTATAGTTTTCCCACGTCTGTGTGTTTACCTGTCGTCACGTGTATGTGCGTGCCTGTGAGTGATAGAAATATACGTAATATGTATATTGGTGTAGTCTGTCTGACGCTGTAACAACTGTTGTAGAAGATAGGTGAGAGAGAGAAGAATTCTTTTCGCTTTCAGAGTCAGCCACTATATCAAATCTATCATCTCACGTGTGTGGAAATTCTATTACCTTTCACTAACTCTCACTGAGTCTATCACCTATTCAAACCTATTCAGAAGGGACCAAACCTAGTCTTAATTCTCCTATCGGAAATCTACGACATATATATATATATATATATATATATATATATATATATATATATATATATATATATATATATATATATATATATATATATATATATATATATATATATATATATATATATATATATATATATATATATATATATATATATATATATATATATATATATATATATATGGGCGCGTTTTATTCAAATACACACACACATACACGAAGACCAGCTAGAACGACAGACTATGGAAGAGAAAGTTGTCAAGACGAATTCCTGCTTACCTGCATGCCTGGCAAACTTGCTTCACTAAGTCGAGTCAAAATCTGACTTGTATTAATCTTAGAGGGTAGGTAAACTTACTATAAACTTTTAGGAGTTTTAATATGCCTATATCATATATAATGATTGTATTTTATAGTATCATGTATAATGATTGTGTATGACACCCACCTGAAAATAACCTACACCTGTATAAGAATATCACTTTAGTATTTTAGTTTTACTATGACTGTATCATGTATAATGATTATATTTTATGGAATCAGGTATAATGATTGTATTTCCTGGTATGATTGCTGAAGACGAAAACCAACCTGAATAATAACCTAACAGTCCTTGTTAGGACTCATATAACTCCAACCTGAATAATGACCTAACAGTCCTTGTTAGGACTCATATAACTCCAACCTGAATAATAACCTAACAGTCCTTGTTAAGACTCATATAACTCCAACCTGAATATAACCTATGACTATATCATGTATAATGATTGTATTTTATAGTATCATGTATAATGATTGTGTATGACTGTTGAAGAAGGAAACCACCAGAATATAGCCTACACCTGTATATATTTAATATAGGATTTTAGTTTTACTATGAATGTATCAGGTATACTGATTATATCTTAGGGAATTAGGTATAATGATTGTATTCCCTGGTATGACTCCAACCTGAATAATAACCTAACAGTCCTTGTTAGGACTCATATAACTCCAACCTGAATAATAACCCAACAGTCCTTGTTACGACTCACATACCTACAACAATATTGTTAGGGTATATTTTACCTTATCAGAGATGGCCTGGTATATTATAGGTGGAAGGAAACGGTTGTATCATACGGTGTACAAATTATTGGATGTATTCATGTATTGAATTATCAGAAGAAATGTTTTGCAAGTACACACCTGTTATGTCTCGCTATTGCTAAATCATACTGAGCCATGTTGTCATTCATCCTACATGCAGACACCTGAGACACGCTCATCTCATATACACTAGAAATAGGTGGGCTTGATGACAGAAATTAGCCCCTATTTTTCCTTGTTACATGTTTATTCGTGTCATCCAACCTGAGGTCTCATGTTCGGATCAATCCAGCTGCCTGGAACTTCGCAGGAGCATAGTGGTTGTATCAGAGCTACATCCTTAGTCCCCCTCAGACTTGGGTGGGCTAAAGGAACGATCATCAGCGGGTGTTGTGTGCATCAAACTAAGAAGGACAGAACTGTTTTAAGAGATGAGTACACATTAGTGCCATTTCCGTCGGCAAGTGTGAGCAATTGAAGTCTATGAAGAAAAAGTGATTTAGCGTAGTGAGAGACAAGATTAACAGCACAGCTGATAAATTTTCTGTAATTGATTAACAGCAAAGCTGATATATATAATTTTGTTCCTATAATTGGAAGACTTGTTGTTATATATATATATATATATATATATATATATATAGATATATATCTATATATATATATATATATATATATATATATATATATATATATATATATATATATATATATATGTAAACTTACAAATCTATTACATTCCATCTTCCAACATCCACCCTTCAGCACAAGAGTAGATAGTGTATATACTTAATAAATAAGGAAATTGTATTTGAATGACTTGTAGCCGAACACATCCTGCAAGACTGCCACATGCTTAGTCAATTGCGAACTGAACATTGGCCCACAGAGACGCACATCCACACAAAGCTGTTTGGGAGTCTTGAAGAACTTTCAACCACAGCAACATACATCCAGAGAATTGGACTTCTTGTGTAGACATTTCTAAACAACAGCGAACGAGAAGAAGAAGAAGAAGAAGAATGACTTATCAAGTTTATAATTGTTAAGTGAAATCTGTTTCCTTGTTTTAATATCACAGTTACACAGCGGGGTGGCCTTTTATGACTGTCTCCACTCTACTAATTTTTCGAGATCAGATCATTCACAGCCGTAACTAATTTGTGATACCAGTAGTTCTCTCATACACTGGGATTTCACCATTTTCCTGCAGAAATTCTATTTTTATATTGTCAGTACTATGCTGATCCTAGATACAATAAAAACCTCACGTTACAGTCCCCTTAAATGGAAGCATCATCCTTGTATTTATATCTCTGCCGAGAGTAATCTTGAGCGAAGGTTGATTCCTTTGAACACCGTCTTCAGTATACTGTAAGTTTGGCCATTGTTGGACCACTACTGCAGAGCAGGGGAGGCAATACACACCACCGTATGGTTATATTCTACATTTCAGTACTTCTTGTTGCCGTTATATTCCATATGTCTGCACTTCTTGTTGCCGTTATATTCAACATGTCTGCACTTCTTGTTGTTTGGTTATATTCCACATGTCTGTATTTTTTGTTGTCTGGTGGTTATGCATGTCTGTATTTCTTGTTATCTGGTTATATTCCACATGTCTGCACTTCTTGTTGACGTTATATTCCACATGTCTGCACTTCTTGTTGTTTGGTTATATTCCACATGTCTGTATTTCTTGTTGTCTGGTTATATTATGCATGTCTGTATTTCTTGTTATCTGGTTATATTCCACATGTCTGCACTTCTTGTTGCCGTTATATTCCACATGTCTGCACTTCTGGTTGTTTGGTTATATTCCACATGTCTGTATTTTTTGTTGTCTGGTTATATTATGCATGTCTGTATTTCTTGTTATCTGGTTATATTCCACATGTCTGTATTTCTTGTTGTCTGGTTATATTATGCATGTCTGTATTTCTTGTTATCTGGTTATATTCCACATGTCTGCACTTCTTGTTGCCGTTATATTCCACATGTCTGCACTTCTTGTTGTTTCTTTATATTCCACATGTCTGTATTTTTTGTTGTCTGGTTATATTATGCATGTCTGTATTTCTTGTTATCTGGTTATATTCCACATGTCTGTATTTCTTGTTGTCTGGTAATATTATGCATGTCTGTATTTCTTGTTATCTGGTTATATTCCACATGTCTGTATTTTTTGTTGTCTGGTTATATTATGCATGTCTGTATTTCTTGTTATCTGGTTATATTCCACATGTCTGTATTTCTTGTTGTCTGGTGTCGTGAAGTATTCTAATCCCCATATATAAATTAAAACGTAAATGCAAAGCCTAACAAATACATTTAATAAAAGGAAAGAAGAATGGTAAAGAACAGTGCTGTCACAATGACTGTACTCGAAATCCCCCTTGTTTTCTACTTCGTCTGCAAATTGTAACGCTTTCACGTTGATAGTAAAAGCCTACTGTGTCGCTGCACGCTTTCTTCAATGAAACGTGTACTGTATTTCTTGGAAAAAACTTGAGATACGCAAGCTGATCAATGACCTAAATTTAATATCTCATTCATTCCATTTTATACACGGCGTAACTAAAAGACAGATAAAGCAGGAGAGAGAGAGAGGGGCGAATGAAGGCAGGAAGCATGCAATACTAAACACGCGTCGCGCGATACACAATTGCTGCCATCACGCGTGTAAGGCCACATGCACTAACTTTATTTCAAATCGACAGTGATAAAATACACTACCCATCCGAGAGTTAGGTTTTAAAATCCTGAAAAACGCTTATTGGGAATTATGACAATATGCTGGTTTACGTTTGAAAACATTACAGTACCCAGACAGCACATCTTCGAAACAGGAGGTAGAAGAAATTGCATATTTTGAACGCAGCCACTTAGCTCCATTAAATTTGTATATTTGGGTTCCTTAGGACTTGCTGACAAATAATATGTAAAACGTTACGCAAATAGTCTAGGAATTACCAAATTATAGCCAAAATAAAATAGTGAGGGTGTCAGACAGCACCAAAATCAGAATCGCTCAGTGGCAGAATTTTAGGCCACCATTGTACGGGAAATGAGTCTTTATGTAAACTCCTATTAGATTGGAGCGCAACAAATGTAAGACTAAACACGATTGGTCGGGCTATAAATACTATCTTGTGTTGTCAGGGGAAACGTGAAAAGGAGTACTTTTTTGAAAAGATGTGTAGACATGGTTTGATTGGGTAGAGCTGCGAATATACTCAATTCAGAGCGTCTGTTCATTGCCACATCTTGTAATAAACCTACTCAGAAGCAGTGCGTTGAGCACCAGTGTATATTTTTTATAAAATAAAGCCTGGGACATCGGCAGATCGGAGTTGTGCTATATTCCTTGCCAGTCAACGAAACTGTTTATTATTATTTCCATGAATTGTGGTAAGCTTGAAATATTCAATATCTTTTAATGAAAATTGAATGTAAATTGATAATTTATGTCTGTATATATGTGTAGTTCAGTAGCGAACATGATGTAAAGCCTATAGAGCTCCAGCCTGAACAGAAGGTGTCGGAGGAAAGTAAAACTGCATGGAATGGCCAAACAGTACACTGACACCTAGATTATTGACTAGAAAGAAATAATGCTGGAATTGCAGAGGCGTAGTAACCATTAGGGAGGGAAATACTGGTATAAAGTATTTCAGATGAAGCTGACAGTTGGCCTAACGTTCTGAACTCAATGTTTGTGATGTATTGTGCTCAGTGTAGAAATCGAGTATAAATTGGTTATGAAGTAGAAGGTACAACCTTCTTGTTTCAGGGACCGTGGTCTTAAAGTTATTGAGCAGCACCTGGTCAGAGCTTTGCTGAAGCCAGAGGCGGACAGCATACTCCTTGGTCCATATAGCAACCAGTGGGGTGGCTCCAGAACTCATTAAAGTAATCGAGCAGAGGAGTCTTTTACTGCAGTCATCACGAAAGATAAGAGAGTGTGGCCATGGAGCTCAACATTATGTACCCCCATCTTAAAATGACATTGTAAAAATAACATTAAGAGGGGAATTTAATTGTTTTAATACCAGGAACTGAGAACATCTCCAATACTAGTTCCAATAGAAACAAACTATTGAAGTCATGATGACAAATACCAACAGAGCTTGAACAAAACAAAACCAGTATTACCTCATATTTCTACTACACAACTGACACACATAGAATACGATTAATAATATATGTCACTACAAGATTCATATTAATAAATTCTGTACATATAACTTGTAATTAAAATTGATTGTGATTCCTGGTTCCCTTTGTATTTGAATCAGGACACATATACATTCATGACAGCACTGAATACATATTGTTATTTGAAAAGTTATCAGTGACTCCTTTAAGATATTCTCATAGAGTGTTATATGTATGTGAGTGTCACAGTGTTGTCAAGTGTGGTGGAATAAATTAAATTGTTTATCTGTCTGTTGTTGTTATGACTTACACTTCATCCTACACATACCCTAGACATATAACGTAGTCATCACACTATTCCAGAATAATTCTGACTGAGGTATACATATGTGGCAGCAAGTAAGGTTATCTATAATACACTACTCTTATTAGATATAGATACCTTCATAGCTGATCTCAGTCAGTACACTAAGTCCCCTATAAATATTTATAACATCCCACTTTACCACATCTGGTTATATTATGCATGTCTGTATTTCTTGTTATCTGGTTATATTCCACATGTCTGCACTTCTTGTTGCCTAGTTATATTCTTCTTCTTTTTCTTTGTTCGTCCTGAAAAGGACGTTGGTTGCGTTGTGTCCGTTTACAGCAAAGCTGCTATATTTGCGCCTTTCGGCCGACACAACCGACTTCAGCACAGCATTTTTGGGACCAGCTTAGCCTTCCCTCTTCGATCCCTACTCACTCAGCCAGACTGCTGTGATGCAGCCTGTTTCCAGGACCACCACTTGGAGGTGGAGTAGGGTCTTGGTCTGCTCTGATTCGCTGACCCTGACGCAAGCAGTCAAGCTATGAGTCGCTGACTGCATTCCTCACTGTTGACGCGTCTTAGGTCCCTAGTTATATCCCACATGTTAGTATTTCTTGTTATCTGGTTATATTCCACATGTCTGTATTTCTTGTTGTCTGGTTATATTCCACATGTCTGTATTTCTTGTTGTCTGGTTATATTATGCATGTCTGTATTTCTTGTTGTCTGGTTATGTTCCACATGTCTGCACTTCTTGTTGTCTGGTTATACTCCACATGTCGGTATTTATTGTTGTCGTATTAAACATGTCTGTATTTCTTGTTGTCTAATTATATTTCACACTTCCGATTTCGTTGTCTAGTTAACATTTCACAGTTCTGTATTTGTTGTTGTCTATTTATATCTCACAGGTCTGTTCTTTTGTTGTCTAGTTATTTTCCGCAAGCCTGTATTTGTTAGTCCATCAGGCCATCTGAAATTGTCCCCTTTCTTTTTTCCTGTACTTTTTCTTCCCTTAGTCTTTCCCTTTGTTCCTAAGTTGAAACTGTTTTCACACCTTTCTAAGTTTATGACCGTTATTTTTAGCATGTCTTCATTTTAATATTGTTGACAGTTTTCTTGTAAAAACTGTTTTTCTCTAATAATTCCTCAGCTTAAAAACTAAACATATAAACCAATAAAACGGTATTGAATCAGTTCTACAAATAACGGTTCACATGAAACTGTAGTAAGATCCCTGATACCCCGATCAAATAGGTAAAATATTATCAATTATAAATCCAAATACTATAGAGATAAAATAGGGAGTTGTGCTCAACGTCTTCGCCATCGCCCGCAGTCGCGCAGGTTTTGAGAAGCCTTAACGCAAAGTGAATGGTACCCTCTCTCAATATTACAAGCTTTCATACTCCGTCCTTGAAATTAACTATAACATTTTAGCAGCCAAGGCGTGTTTCGTTCCAAGAAAGAGTGAGAGAAAAAAAAAACGGAGGAGGGACGGAGAGAGAGAAGAAGTATTAATAGAACGACAAGCGACATTGGTTCTAGGCATCACATACTATAACGCATGTGCGTGACTTTGCTACTAGCAGATTTTGGAAAAGCGGTGCAAAGCCACTACAATCCACCTGCCCACACCGTTCATTAGTAGCGCAGTTTTAATGTATAAACACTTAGATCGTGAGACGATAGTAAAAACACACAGACAGGCTCGTATTTCCTGTCTAGTTGTATTTTCTGATGAAATCCAAACGCGTTGCTTCATTTTGAAAAAGAACGAGAGAGGGAGGGAAAACGGTGGTGGATTTAAAGAAAAGAAAAAAATTACGGCTAACTTGGAAATTTGAAAATACCCACTAATGTGTAGGGCTGGAGATGGCGAAAGTGAAACTTAGAAGGATAGATAACAGGTGACCCAAGGAACATCGATGCAGAATAAAATAAACGAAAGGACAGTGACAATAAAATGATAATACTTGTTTATTAGAATATCATATTCCACATTATGATATATTATCCTACCGTAGAGAGAAAAGTATGTTATTTGAAGAACTGAAGAGGGAAAAATATAAAGATGAAAAGTATGATAAAGAGAGAAATAAAAATATAACGACTATATGACAGACAGTCGTCTGATCAATAATTGCCTTTTCTCATTAAAAACGCTTAGATAGTAACAGAAATATTGTAAAGAAAAGACAGAGAGACAGACGCATTGATGTCCTCACTCAACTTTGCCAGTCTTGGGAGAGGGGGGAACGTTACATTTTTGAAAGTGTAATTTATTTTGAAAAAGAGGCAAGTGGGCATAACATAATTTGATTGGTTGGGGTAGAATAGACTAAGGGTAGGAATAAAAACGATTTGAAGCCAGCGTTCGTAGCCACTTGAAGATTAATATTTGAAAAGTAGTGTTATCATTAGACGCAAGGCATTCATGACCATTGCCTTCGCTGTTCTGCACCAGGGACGATCTGAGTGTAGCCATTGATCGCCGGTTAACCTACAAATTGTGCATTATTTCATTTATGCGGTAAGATAAACATTTATATTAACATTATTATTGAGATGTATATGTATTATTGAATGTGTATGCAGTATTGATGGGTAGAGGCTAAACTAGAAAGGCGCCAAACTCAACACTTTGTGTTATGCCACAAGTGCTATTAGGGAAGATTACCATTTCTTTGAAAAGCCAGGCAGGCTTACCTAAACTTTGGGAGAGAATGAAAAGACATAGTTGGAAATAAAATAGGACATTATTATGATTGGAAGGCCAGAAAACCACTGGCCGTCTTCAGCAAGTCACAGTGTTTTCACATGACTTCATAAAATTAACTATAATTTTCCTATGAAAGGAATGTATCAAACTGATGATTGAAATTACCTGAGTATGAAGCTGTCACCCCATCAGATAGGAACGATAGCTATTTATATAGCCATAGAAACTGATCTCGAAACTGTTGATAATGCTTAGTTGGTTAGGGAAGGAGAGATATGTTTGAAATACTGAGGAGGCCTTAATCCTCTTATTTTCAGGGTTCCATGTTGAAACATTCAGTGAGCCATTCCAGAATGATTGAATCTGCATGTTCGAGGCAATAAGTATCTGATTGCCCAAAACTTTGAAGAGTGCTGTAGCAGTGTCTATACGTTGCAGTCTTGAAGACTATCGTTGTGGAAGAAAGACTACAGTGCTCCAGAACTCAAAGATAAGAACCATCCACGGGTTCATGATTTTTCACTTGAAATAATCTCTCCAGTATTAAATCAACACAGCGTTCTTGATGTGATGAACACAATCGTTCCTCATAAGAGTGACTCTTTATAAAATTTAGTGCTTTACCAGGACATTCCAAGTCATAGACATTTTCATAATATAATAGACAAGCTGTCTTTTTTAATTCACATTACTGTAAATACATTTCCATTCTATTTTGAGTTTTAAACATTCCTGTACCCAAGAAATTGAGGTACAGGAAATTAAAATTGTAAAAAAATTGTTACTCAAACTTTAACTATTGATTTGTTTAATCATTTTCATTGAGTTACATTAGTGGTTGTTGTCATTCTCTCTACATCCTATAACACATTACCCTAGACATCTAGCCAGATAACAACCAGACACCTTTACATAAAAGTAGGCTCAAAATATATCGCAGATTGAGGTCGTAGGGTGGTAGCAGTCAGGTACCCTGAGAACAAGCATCTTCAACTATTAGACTCAGGGACTTGCATAGCTGACCTCACTCTGTAGACAAGTAATATATTACGCAATAACATTCAAACCCACCACAGAAACAAGGGACGTTTCGGGTTTTACCCTTCCTCAGCCATAGTTACAAACAAGGTGACAAGGACAAGAATTACATATAGGTACTACAAAAACATACGATGATGAGAAACATACACCAAATGAGCGATACAAGCAGATGGAAAAAGTAAACACCCACAGTGGTGAGCGAAAAAAGAACAATAATAATACAAGAAAATCGTAAAACCTGAAAGAAATACCGAAACAAGAAAGTAAATAATCAACGAAACGAAAAAAAGAATGAATAAAACTTCTGAACAAATAAAAGGTCACTTAGCTAGATCCGTGGATGATTGGAATAGAATACTGAGGTACTTTGTCCAAGAAATCGTCTAAGGAAGTATAAAGGAAGGTTTAAAAAAATAAACAAAACATACATTTTCCACCTTCGTCATTGGAGCTCGAATGGATCTCAGTTTCTTCACTCAATTTAATATATATTATTCAAAATGATTTGCATTTAATTGATGTTTTATTTATTTTTTTGTTTTATTTTCATCGCGAGTGGTTTGGAAATGTATAGGTTGAATTTGCTTTCCCCCCCCCCCCCCCCCTCCCCCTTTTCACTTTCTTTAATGGTAGCCTCAACCAGAGTCTGTAGATTGTATTCACGTACTCCTAAAAGCGCTGCATATCCAGCAGGGTTGTGGAGTCGGGGTCAAGGAGTCGGTCGTTTTGAAGTGGAGTCAGGCTTGGAGTTGGAGTGGGTGAAATTGTCCCTACTCCGACTGCGATGATAATAATCACCAAATCCGATATTGAGAGCAGCAAATGAAACTGGAGTTGTTAGGAGAGAACCTATTCAAGTTAAATAAACAGTATCAATTTTTTAAAATAAATTACTTTTCTAGTTTTTGTTTTGTATTATTGTATGAATGAATAAATAGTTAAAAATGTACTCTATGAGAGCCATGTGTTAACTTATTCACACATATACCAAACTTATACATATAACTCCATGTAAGTTCATAATTTTATGTCATCTCTTCTTCTTCTTCCGTCCTTAGCCACCGACCGTCAAAGCAGTCAGTGGCCATTACGCCTAGTGGCGTCTTAGGGCAACAGCAGATAGGTTTTCTTTGCCATTGTTTCCCATCACGCCTGTTGGCGTCTTTAGGGCAACGGCAAATCAATCCATCTGCTGCTGTTTCCGTAATCGAAGTGACTGGCAAACGGGTGATCAGCCCGTTGGTAATTTTATGTCATATGACTAGGAAAACAACTGTCGTCGGAGTCGGACTTCTAAAATTTCAGAAGCCGGAAAATATTTTCCACAACCCTGATATCTAAAGTAGTTGATTTTATATCCTGGTTAAAGTCTAGTTCATTCTAACCGGTTTAGTCAGCCCGATATCTATCACATTTGGCTGGCTGTAACGAACAAGGTAGAAGATCAGTCACTCAACAAATTGTAGTCACCTGCACCTGTTCCTCGCAGGTCCAAAGACTTAGGACAAGTCAATGTATAACGTTCCCAGCAGCCGAAGTTATCTCTCATGGAATCAGTGTTTCTGTCCGCTGAACCATCTATCTCTTCCGAGATGCTTGCTGGGGCTTCGCTGGTTGTAATGTCTTTACCACATCTTCATTGTTTTTTTCTCTTTTTTTTTTTTTCATTCCACACCACGCGCCACCCGTGAGATAACTACGCTTACTCACTAGGAAGGTGAATACTAGTGCCGTTTTGTTATACTGTACTTTGTCTCCCAGAATGCTAAAAGTTGTCTCCCAGAATGCTAAAAGTTGTCTCCCAGAATGCTAAAAGTTGTCTCCCAGAATGCTAAAAGTTGTCTCCCAGAATGCTAAAAGTTATCTCCCAGAATGCTAAAAGTTGTCTCCCAGAATTCTAAAAGTTATGACCACCATGCTGCTTACATCTCATTATGGATGACCCTGAAGCTAACAGTCCCTCCCCAACTCCCCATTTATAATTTTTTTAAATGTTTTGTAGGCGGTTTTATTGTTGTGGCGTGTGTGTGTGCGAGATGATGCTGTTTGAGAAACGCGGTGTCTACGCCACACTGACGTCATTTGTCTTCGGAAATGAGTAACATACTTTTTTTAAATACAAGTGAACTGATCACCCCACCTCATAAAACTGAACCTAGTAAAGTAATGTCTGTAAAACCTCACTCCCCTAAGCAGTATCTGCTATAAGACTGCTTTTACCTTTTTACATTCTGCGCAATTGAAGTAATACAATTCTGAGATTGTATCTACTTCCGAATAGCCTTTCACATTTGCTGAGCTTTTAATTAAAAAAGCGTAAGAAATGGAAGAGATAGTGGAATACACAGACTTTAGAACAATCAACCCTATCTGTCACAATCGAAATACTGCTCAAGATCGTACATAAGATAAAAACAAGTACAATAAACAACGAGTTAGTAAAGAACATTCCATTTTATCACAGCAGCTGACCAAGTGAAGGAACATTTATTTATGTAAGAATTTATGCGGGGAAAATGTAGTGATAAAAAAAAATGTGAATGCGTTTCTTAGACTACAAGTAGGCTTTTGACAGATCCATGATGATAAAGTAACTGAATGCCTTGAAGAAATGTGTCCTGACTGAAAATACGTCGAAAGAATTAGCAATCTCGACATTAAGTAACTGCAACAAAAAGATCTGGCAAGAACTGCTCAGCAGATTTGAAAGAAAAAAAAACGGGAGTGAGACAATGATGCATACTGAGCCCTTGCCTATTAACATTTAATTTGAAAAAAAAATTATGCTCAGAAGAAATTTAACTGGACTAGATACAGCACCAAGCACTTTGTTAGAAAACAGAATCAGTCAGATCATCATCAGTAGCAGTACTAGAAGCAGCTGTAGTAGACATGCCTTCTGACCTACCGAGAGGAAAGAAACTGAGAATTACTTCATAGTCATTGTGGTACAAGACAGAAGTTGTGTAGAATTGTATTTTCTATTTTCTAAAATACTTGTGTTGCTTGAGAAGTTATATTCCGAATTTCAGAACTAGCACAACAGGTCAATCACATGTTTGTCTTAAAATTTGATGACATGAAAGAAATGGGACATGGCGCTCTCTGGCAAACGTTTACACGACAAGGTAGAAAAAGAATGACTCAGAAGAATACTTCAGAACTACATCGTCCAGCTGGTGTTATTAATTGCTCCCGTATAGTCGTGCTTCTGGTACACTGACTTCAACGATGCTGCACAAATAATTTCGTGACCAGTATTTCTGTCTTCTTATTGTTTTGACCTGGTCATGCAAGAGTACAAAGCACCCATAGTGGGGACATTGGATATAGATAAGGGAGAGATACTAAGGTCAGCTGTTGATCGCCTGTTAAAGAGCAACACTCCAATCTATGAATCAACCAGGCTAAGACTGTTGGAATTTGGCATTAAATGTAAGACTAGCAGTAATGGACATTTAAGAGGATGCATCCGTCGAGTATACAACCAACGCGCAACAGGAACAATCGACACTTGCTAAGGGAGACTCACAGCATCCATCGGTTTGCCCGGAGTGCAGTGTTGTCGATCTGGTCAACAATAACAATAACTATTTTGACAGACGTCTTCGTTGTTTCTTTCTGTTATTAAACTAATGCAACAAAAAATTGTAATTGTAATGCTTATGGCACTCCTGTACGTGATCAGTGGGACAATCAAAGATGCTGTTTAATGTTAAGCGACTGCCCTCCACGTGTCGACTAGACACATATCTTGAGCGATGAGTATCTCTATTCGGCCGAAGCTGTTGAATCTTCGTGCAGTGGTCAGCTGTCAGCTTAACGTGGTGGTTGTGCTTCTATTTGCTATTCTGTTGGCGTGGTTGGCTATCCATTTACTGTAATCGCTTTGTTTACCTCTGGTAACTTCCGATTTTTACTACCATTGTCTACTACAGCTGCCATTGTCGGACGTATGGGTATCTGTGTATCAGTACTTGTGTAGGTGCTCTTCACAAAGACCTTAATACTGTGTCTAGTAAATGATAGAAGAATGAGATTAGTAAACGACAGACAGTAGGTTTGGTATTGTGTAAACGTATAAATGAATAAGAAGGGAAAACCCGAGGCCTGTAAACAGTAAATAAATAATACACAAAGGTATGTTTCAGGCACTCGTGTGTTATACGTTTATACAATACTAAACCTACCCTCTGTCCTTTACTATTCTCATCCTTCTATCATTTACTAGACACAGTATTAAGGTTTTTGTCTTGTGTAATCTGACCTATACTGTTAAACAGAAAAACTGCGTAAGTGATTGCGTCAATAATTAGTCTGGGTCGTCCTTAGGTACATATCCAGGTTACGTGGAGAGATCGTGCTAGACCTGTGTCTACGAAGCACTATTTTTGTGCTGCCCAATTGGCATAGTGGATAGTAACGATTCGGTTCCGTAGCTTGGCGTTGGTGTCGTTTGGGAGGTATTGGGTTCGATTCCCGGTAAGCCTATCACTTCTGTTGCTTTTCTGTTGTCTCGTCTGCTACTTCTTTATTTCTCACTGAGTGCCTGAAACATACCTTTGTGTATTATTTACTTACACATTAATACCCCAAAAAAGCTTCGTTGGCTGTGGTAATTTTTTTTACGGTGCAATCCACAGCTACGGAATATAAGAGCCATCAACGACCTAGACTTTTATAGACTCGGTGACTAATTTAACTTTCGTATTAGCAGGTATAAACCAAATAAAGATCGAAATACGTCTGTCTGGTAATGTGTAGAAGAAGATGAACAACACGTGATAGTATTGTTTGGTTTAATTCGTGAATGGGTGAACACGTAAATAAATAATGAAGAACCTTTAGGATTGTGAGTAGTAAGTAAATGAATATAAGTAAATAAAAGGCACTCGTTAGACTGAAAGAAGGAGAGCACTAGACAACATAAAAGACATATACGTAATAAGGTAAAGGATCCTGTTACACGACCATTGAGGCATATTTGGAATATTGTTGTGATAATATACATTGATACACCGATCCCATTTGTAGGATTTATAAAGTCAAAATAATGTAGAAATAAAAATTAGTGGAGTTGTGAGGTTTCGCCACGCCTGCAAACGCGTCGTGTATTGATAGGCCTTAACGTAGGGTAAAATTAAACAGGAAATGTTTGAAACAAACGAAGCGTAATTCTTTTTCCATCACATGTTTGAAACAAAATATCAGTGTAATTTTGGTTCCAGACGAAAAAATGCTACTATTGACAAGCGAGAGCGGGTTTTAGCCCCGCCAACTCGAGAAAGGCGGGTCATTTCTACTACTATATTTGAAAATGTAACGAAAAAGCCAATACTTGTGCGTTTCATAGGCACGCAGTTTGACATATATAACCACACACACACACAGCGCAGTGTCTGCCAAGTGGCGTACTTTTTCTGACGTAACAACTTGTGTTTTCAGTTGAATAGAGAGGGAAAGATGGAGTATTTATAAAAAAGTAGAAATTTCCGAATATTCTGGAAAATATATCGACTTCTTTATTAAAAGGGATATGACCATAAAACCTAGCTAGTTAGATAGAATATCTTCTCCTGAGTAATAATATGTTTTAAAATACAACTTCCTCCAGATAATACTAAAGATATTGACAAAATACTGTATAGGTTCATACGGACAGTCGGACAGACTCTCGTTCTTGCATTCACTAACGGTGACAAATTTTTGCACGCGTTTTTGAAAAGAGGGAGGGTCAAAGTCCGAAGTGGGGGAACGTCAGGAGGGAGAGGCAATTGTATTAGGCCATAAAGCAAGTCTATTTTTAACTAATGCCAAGATCGGACGGACCAACAGACAGATATACTCCGAAATTGGGCTGTAATTTTGGCTTTATTTTTCAAATTCAAATCAAAATTGAAGGACGTCCGATCTCATTGGCCAATACATTTTATATTACTGAAAACTTAGAAGGCTTGTCGCCATTTTGCAGAAATTCTGTCCATCAGCCAGGACGATGTACTAAAGTGTGAATAATAATTAAAATTAAAGTAAACACATAAAAATTCACAGTCCAGCCGGCAGCAAAGCCGAATCTGTGCCATGGTTATCGTTCCTGTGTTTATTCATTGAATTTGTGGTAAGACAGAAATTATTTATATTTTATTTAAAAAATGTGAGTGAGCGATACTGCCCAATGATAAATATTACGTCAATAAGTACATAGTCGAGGTCCCTAGCTGACTTCTGCAGGGCCTTGAGGTTGGTTTACCTTAAAACAAACTACCGGAGATACTTACTTACTTAGTCGTTCCCCTTCTACCGTGAGGTGTAGAGGTTTGGAAGAGAGAGCGCCAGACTATCCTATCGGCTATCTTCCTCCTGGCCTGGTTCCATTCTAGTCCTCGGTCCTTCAAAGATTGTCTAATGTTGTCCTCCCAGCGGACTCTGGGTCATTCTGGGGGTCTGGATCCTTGGCTCTTTGTTTCCCATGCTTGTCGTGGTAGCCGGTCTTCTCCCATTCTGCAGACATGGCCAAACCATCTTAGTTGGTACTGTTCTACTTGGGTCTGCAGGGGGTGGGATTTAAGGCCTTGACGTATCGTCTGGTTGCGTACCATGTCTCTTCTTGTTACTTCAACCACCTTTCTCAGATATCTCATTTCTGAGGTCTGGATCTGGCTTTTGTGGGTTGTAGTCATTGCCCATGACTCGCATCCATATGTCAAGACTGGGACATAGGTGGAGCGGTATACAGCCATCTTCGTTTTCTTACCAACCTCTCTCTTGCTGAGGAATCCTCGATTTATGGCCTGAAAAAGTCTCCCAGCTGCTGCTTTTCGAGTGGCCAACTCTTCTTTGATGCCTCCCTTTCGGTCTATAATAGCTCCGAGGTATTTAAAGTGGTCGACCTGCTCCAGGACCTGTTCTCCCAGCTTAATCTGATGTCTTCTTTCTTCTCGTGATATCACCATGGATTTTGTTTTAGAGCTGCTTATGACCATCCCTCTCTTCTCCATCTCTTCCTTCCAGACTTGCAGGTTGGATTGGAGATGTGCCTCTGATTTAGCAATCAGAGCAACATCATCAGCAAATGCCAGCTCTGAAATATAGACCTGTCTCATCTTCCAGTACCCCACTGAATACTTTCTTGTTCTCTCCTTACATGCCTTGATGACATCGTCCATAAGGAGTATGAAGAGGTAAGGTGATAGGATATCACCTTGTCTTACACCACTGGTGGTCCTGAACTCTTCTGACTTATGGTTTGCTGTCCTCACATAATTTCTGCAAGACTTGTAGAAGCTCTGTATAGCATGAATCAGAGGTGCTGGAATATTCTTCCTTGCCAAACAGTCCCAAAGTTTGCTCCAAGGGACCCTGTCAAACGCCTTTTCCAGATCTATGAAACAAAGATGGATCTCTCTCTTATACTCAAGGGCCTTTTCACTCAGCTGTCTGAGTGTGAAGATTAGGTCTTGAGTACTTCGGTTTGCTCGGAATCCGCACTGGACCTCATGCAATTGTGGCTCAGCTAGGCGTCGGAGTCTCTGCTCTAGGATTCTAGAGTAGATTTTTCCAGGGACACTGAGAAGGGATATGCCTCTATGGTTTCCACACTGTCGATTGTCACCCTTTTTGAAAATTGGTGTTATGATGGCGATCTCCCAATCCTTTGGTATGGTCTTGTTGCACCATGCTGCCTGTAGGACCCTTAGGAGTAACAGGTCGCCTGATGCTCCCATGTACTTAACCATTTCTGGTGTTATACCATCATGCCCTGCTGCTTTGCCCATCTTGATTTTCTCCAGTGCTGCCTTCAGTTCTTCCATCTTTATGTCATCTTCATCACCATTGGTTTCCTCTTCTGTGCTAGTGGTTATCATTTCTGATGTTTGACCTTGCTCACCATCAAGGAGTTCTGAGAAATATTCTTTCCATCTTTCCATTACTTCCTTCGGGGCAGTGAGCAATTTGCCTTGCTTGTCCTTTATAAATTTGAGAGGGCATTGTTTTTCCTTCCTCATGTTCTTTAGGGTCTTATAGAACAATTTCTGGTTTTCTTGTGCATCTTTTTCTAGCTTTTCTCCAAATTCTTCCCAGGACTTCTGTTTTGCTGCTAGCACTTTGTTCTTTACTTCTGTTCTGAGTGTCACATATTCTCTATATTTTTCCATTTGTCCTGTTGTGTTTTTAGCTCCTAAGTATTGTTTCCATGCCATTTTCTTCTCTCTTATTTTCTCTTTGACTTCCTCTGTCCACCAAGGTGTCCTCTTTCTCTGGTTCCCAAGTCGGACTTCACCACATGCTTCTGCAGCAGCTGTCTTTATGATATCCTTGAATTTAATCCAGAGGGTTTCCAAGTCATCAGGTTGTTCTTCTGTGTTGCTCACCGCTGCAGCAATAAGCCCCTGATATCTGGTCTTAATTTCTGGCTCTCTCAGCTTGTAGGTCCTAATGCTCATTTCTCCTGCTCGTATTCTTGGTTTCTTGCGTGATGTTGAGCAGTTCCTAGGCTGAGCAACTCTTTCAGTTGTTCGTTTGATTGTTAGCAGGTAGTGATCACTTCCAATCTCTGGCCCCCTCCAGACTCTTGCATCTCGGACATATTTGAATGAGCTTCTCCGAACAATGGCATAGTCGATCACTGACTTCTCATTCTTTGTTGGTTCACATCTAGTGTATGCATGTATGCGCTTATGGGGAAACTTTGTGTTTGTAATGATCAGATTCTGCTCACTGCAGAATCTAAGGAGTCGCTTTCCATTGTCATTGAGAGTATCTTCTCCATATCTTCCGATAACTCCACTCCATCTAGCATGGTCATTTCCAACTCTGGCATTAAAATCTCCGAGCATGATAACTTCATCTAGGCAGTCATCCACTGTCCTTTGAAGCAGCTCGAAGAATTCCTCCTTGACCTCTGCTCTCTCATCCTCATTTGGCCCATACACTATGACCAGGTTGACTATGGTTTCTCCTTCTTTTAGTTTCACAACCATAATGCGCTCTGAGACAAAGTTCCACCCCTTGATACTATCTTTTTGATTTTGGGCCACAATGCAACCCACACCCCCTTTAGCTCTTTCGGATATGGGTACACCACTGTAGAGCAGCGTGTTGCTATTGAGATCCATGACTCCTTGTCCTTTTTTCTTTGTTTCCGTAATAGCCAGGATTTCTAGTTTTGCTTTCCTCATCTCTTCCACCAGCTCCTCTTCCTTCCCATTTATACTTCTTGTGTTCCATGTTCCATAAGTCGTAGTCCGTAGTCCGTTCCAGTTCGTCGCCTTTAGAATCAGTCCGGTTTTCTCTCTTTTGTTACTCGTAATCGTGGTTTAAAGCAAACAGGTGATTGGCCTGTTGTGCCTTTGCATGGTGGAGGGGCTGCCTCCTTACGGCCTCCATGCAGGCCGCCCTCCTCCTTTTTCATCCGGGCTTGGGACCGGCATTGGCGGAGTTCCGGAGATGTATAGCACAAATGTTTTCTTAGGTGGTCAGGTGGAAACATATCACCCACCTTATTGTATGGAAAAAAGAGATTAATGATAATATTGGAGATGCAGTGCAGCCATTAGAGGAGAGGAATGTGAAGAAAAAAACTGGTACACCTTGGTATGTGGATGAGTTGGGTTGGTCAGCTAGATCTGACCCAGGTCTTTTGTTTCGCATGTATTATAATTTGTGGAAATAGTAGTTTAAACCTGATGTAAACAAGGAAACATAATTTCATGTTACAGGGTTTTTTTGTCTGGCACTAGCCCAGTGCCAGATTTCTGAGCTGTGAATTTGAGAAGACTTTGTATTCCAGTAGTGATAGAGGTACACGCTGCCTACCCTATTACTTTTGGACAAGTACAACAGTGGCCGTTGGCCGGAGTGACAACTGACAGCGACTTCATGTGCTAGATGAGTATATATTCTGGCACATGACCTTTCATCAACGCAGAGTAGTGTTTCCCTGATTGAAATAAAATAAACTATTTCCACCCCAGAACTTAACATTAAAAGTTGTGAAATAAAGACATCGGAGTGATTATAGAATCCCGACCCACCATCCTGAGCTAGTTTAATAGTAGTAATAGAAATATTTAACACCATTATTAGATTTTAAAATACGTATTTGGACAGATTGTCCCTTTTATGTGATTACATTATATATATGTATATAAATTGATTTTATTTGAGTTGAAAGTCCTGACCAGAAGAATACTAGGTTCCGGATAAAATAAAATTGTAAAAAATTAGTTAAATACCAAACTTTACCACACGGTGTTAGTTTCTTTGATCATAGACATTAACATTTGTTTATGTGTGTGTGTGTTTAATATTACATTACCATCACACCATATGTTCATAACCCTAGACACTAGACGTAGTTATCATACATACTAGTCAAGAATAAGTCTGAATGAGATCATAAGGTGGTAGCAGAAAGGCACCCTGAAAACTCACCCTAATAATTGTTATATTCAGGGGCCTTCACAGCTGACCTCATTCAGTACAATATAAATACATAACAACAACATTTCATAACATCTAAATCTCCCACAATGGTGTTAGGCCCATATTTTCTTGACCATCGGCACACTAGGGGTGATGTGGTCAGCATCATTATACGTAATAAGCTCACCGGAAATCGAACCAAAGACGATCCAAACGGCGCCATCACCGTGCTGCGAACGTAAATCGTGACACAGCTAATTTAGCTAAACGTCAACGGAAAATCAATAAACAACCTTTGATATGCAGATGATAAAGTTTAGTTTGTAGAAAGTGAGCAAGAACTGCAAGACCTAGTGAAGTCAGTAAGTAAAATTAAGTCTTGAATATGGTTTTGTCGTAAACATTAAGAGTATACACCCGTATTATGCACAACCAGCGCGCTATGGGAATAATTAGCATTCATACCCTTTGACATTTGCTGAGTGAGATTGAGCACCTGTGGGTTTGCATGGAGTGAAATGATGTCGGTTCTGGTCAACAATAACTATAACTGAAAGAAAAAAAAATTACTTATTGGCAATCAGAAAAAAAATTACTAATTAACAAATCAGATGAGAAGCCAGCTTTTAAAAATACTAATAAATGATAGGATGATTAGAACGAGTCAAAAGTTTCTTATGTCTTAGACACATAAGAACAGATAATGGCAGAAATAAAACATAAGGAAAGATGAGAGTAGATATGGCTAAAGTTACATTCAACAACTTGCAACAGATATTAACAAAGACAGAAATAGCTAACACATTAAAACTAATTAAAAATGGTCAACGAATGATTGAATATTCTGCGTTACTGCGTGGTGTTGAAACATGAACAGTAAGCTAACAGCTGGAAGAAGAAATGGAGACACTTGAAGTGTGGATATGTAAATAAAAGAATTGGGGCTTATCTGGTGAATTTTTTCGTTACACATTTTGTAGAAACAGCCTGTGATCGTTGAGGAGGTACGGGCAGCGTTGGCGTGGCTGGCAGGCCTTTTCAGGGCTTATCATACTAGCAAACATATACTATTAGTCCTTTTCAGGACTTAGTATCTATCAACGCTGTACTTCAGTTAACGGAGTTCACTTTTGTTTTGAAATGAGCAATTGCTCTCCTATATCTTCTTCTTCCTTCTTCCTCGTTCGCCCTGAAAAGGACGGTGGTTGTGTTGTGTCTGTTTGTGCCTAAGCTGTGATATCTGCACCTTTCGGTCGACACATCCGACTTCTGCACGGCATTTTTTATGGACCGGGTTTGCCTTCCCATTTCGATCCGCACTCGCTCAGCCAGACTGCACTGCTGCAGACTGTTTCCAGGACCACCGCGTGGAGGTGGAGTGCGGTCTTGACCAGCTCTGGTTCGCTGGTCCTGACGCAAGCAGTCAAGCTATGAGTCGCTGACTGCGTTCACTATTGCTGCGTCTTTGGGTCCCGCTCTCCTATATAACCAAGGGATTAAAGTCTAAGGTGAAAGGTTCGTGCTTAACCACAAGAATGTCAAACCCGGAAAGACAAAATAAAAATCAGGTGTGGAGAAAGTAAAGAAAGAAGTCATAAAAGAGCCACAAATGAAAATGTAATTATTGAAAAAGATCAGAATAAGATAAAATATTTTATGCACATAGGAAGACGAAATGCCATACTGGAAACCATATTAGAAGAAACATCTGAGGGCAAGCAAGCAAGAAGTAGACAAGTGCTGTAACATCAAGAGATGTACAGAAGCTGTTTAGAAGTCTACCACAGCAAGAGACAGAAGACGTTGGTGATCCATTGCAACCGACCTGCGATGCGGGGATGGCGTCTGATCAGGTCAGAGTTGCTTTGTATGGTACCACAGTCTGATCAAAACAGAATGAGTAGGTGGGAACTGTGGTAGTGACACTTCAATATCCGTGATAAATCGAGATACCCGATGTAGCAGAACAAACCTTTAGATTCCGGGTCCATTAAAATGTTATGTCCAGTCCCTCTTTCTCCACCCGTCTTTGCGGTCCTCCTATTTAATGGGATTTCTCGTCATGGTGCCTGTGTTGTCGTTTTTGTTGTCTTTCGCTGACAGTAAATCACGTCAGACGGGTGTTATTTTCTGGAGGAATGTTGTGACAGCCAACCGGGCTTGCTATTGTGGGTACGTCAGATTTATGCCCCTTGCCAGCGGACTCAACCCCCGTACCCGACCGAAACGAAAGATCTGCTATTGTCTAGTCGGAGCAGGGATTAGCTACAATGCCGACGTCACCGTCCAACGAAGACAATGCTAGCGTGTTTTAAACTTTATCCCTCCGCGTCAGGACAAATGCCGCGACCAAATATATGTTTATACCTGGTGATTTTCAAGAATCAGAAAACACACAGCGGGAATAAAGAAGAAGCGTGACCGCAAACAAACAAACAAAAAAAAAAAAACTCGCCAAAAACGAACACACAAACTCCAAGTGACACCTTTCTCTTCGTCATAAAAAGATAAATATTAAGTCTGTAAATTATGACCGTTGGTGTCGCCACGAGTTGGTATGGTCAGTCCTTGACGAAGTAGAAAAACTGGCTGTATATTATTAGCAATTTCTATCCCCGTAACTACGGTTCTAAAACATAACAAATATTTATGAACAGTTCATGAATCGTGCAGAAAATCCATACTACTTTTACAACGTTGGATAACGGAAAATAAAACAAAAATAAAACAGGAAGTAGAATAAACGATTTGGTTTGGTTTTTAAGGGCTATCTTCATTGCATATGGACAACTCCAGCAGTGCTCCGATCTCCTCCTCAGACCGCACAAGGAGGATCTCAGCACAGTGCACGAACTCTGTAGCACTGGCGAGAATGTGGAACTGTTGTTTGACACACATTTCTATATCAGGCCGTATTCCCCAAGTGTGCCCCTTTGATCCTGGTTTCATTGGCGTTCTCTTCCACCATTCATCACCATGTTGTGTATGATTATCCCATGTCGTGTGGTGTGTCACTGGGGCAACTACTACAGTAGTTTTTGCCAGGAATAGTCTATGAGATATAGATATAAGGTTTCTAGAAATTGGCTCGTTAAGAAAGAATAAAGACCTATTCGAGATAGGGACAAGAAGACAGGAATGCGAATGCTTTCCACTACACAGTGTTTTCTAATTAATTATGGAAAGAGTTCTGTTTCCCCACGACCTTAGCTTCTGCCCTTAGATCCCGTAAAGAAAAAGCCCCCAACCTCATCTGAGTACAGAAAGGTTCCTATAGGTGAATATGTAACACCGACAGCACGAGTGATATATTAACAAACTCTTGATAATGATCAACCGATCGTTGGGTTTATTAATGAAATATCCACACATATAGGGTTAGTAATGGTTAGAACGTGATGATGGTGAAAGACGATTCACACAAAACACACAGATGAGATAATAAAATTACAGTTAATTAAGTAATAGTTAATTAAGAATGAACTGGTGTAAAGTGAAATGATGATGTGATATGATACGTGTTACCAAAATGGTGAGTACTCTACACAGTCCATGTATCTCTAAATGCTTCTCCTTGATATGAAGATTCACATGTATGCATAAAATGTCCCAAGTTGTTATACGTTATGTCGAGTGGGGTATCTCTAAGCTGAGGACGTTCTGATGAATACTGTTGTCGTACGGAGAACGCCGACGAGATATCTATGTATATTCCTTCACTGTTTGAGTATATCTCTGTAGTGTTGATCAACAGTTAATAGCTGTCATATGAACAAAAGGTCTGTTGTCTAATCTCCCGAGGGTACTGGTCAGACTGGATATCTTCACGAAATGTTAGTGATATGTAGACTCATAATCTTGCGTATGTAGTCGTGATTCATATACTTTCGAGTCTGCTTCATAAAATGCGCTTAAGAGTGTGTTGCACGTGGTATAAATATGCGATTCCTCTTTTGAGCTCTTTTGCTTGACTTCAGATAATAATGATCTTTCGAGTGATTAGAATTTATGATGACTCTGTATTGAACTTGTGATAACGATGTATTGAACTTGTGAGCAAGCAGTATATGGTGACGAAAAATGCTGCGTCCACCTTATGACTTGTGGGTGAGACAATATTCCTTTTTAATTGTGGAATGAAAGATGTCCTATGGCGAATTCTGCTGGCCAAATGTCCGTTTTTAATAACTTATTTCTGGTTAGACGTCAGACACGTTGCGTGTAGACTCAGACTTCTGATGAACTGAAGACACACAAAAGTCTTCGTAAGTTTTCACATTTAACATCACTGGTTGACTTGCATTTAAACTATTGCTCATTATTCATCTCTTTCTCTCTGAGTTCAATTCTAATGATGTTAAATATCTTGTGCATGAGAGTGTGTGCGCATGGGAGACTGTGATGATGATAAAGGTGAAATATGAACTATTAATTACCTCCTATCATCCTATCATCTTCTAGGAAAATCTTCTGATTTTATTAATCAGTTATGCCAAGAATTATTTGAAACTTTATCTTTCGCACATTTTAGCTGTGAGGTTAAAATAAACAAAAATAAGAAAATGTATTAATAAGTATAAGATCTACTAACCTTCTTTTCCCTTCGCAAAATCCTTTAAGAACACAATTAATCACAGAACTGAATTATCATCCACTCTGAATAAACACGTGTATTAGGCTATGCGTTTTTGGGTTTAATCTCTTCCACACAAGGTAAAAAACTGGACTTCTACACTCTAGTAGATTATGCGGTATTATATATTTCTGGAAGTCACCTGGCCAAGCTGGGCATCCAATGTGGTAAACCAACGCTTGTCTGAACCGCGGTGAGACGTTTTCCCCTGGCCAATCTGGGCGTCCAATGTGGTGTCACAGAAATAACCGCATGCCCATGTTTGATTCGGATGACCATATGTGTTTTTACCTGATTTATCACGATGCAATGTGGGCTTCAAACGATAATGTCGGGCATGTGGACTTAATCAAAGGATTTTATTTCCCCCGATGAAAGAGCAAATGTGGTTCTCTAGATACCGGTTGCGAGTAATCACAACGATGAAATAGCAAATATGGATCGCAAATGTTGCATGAAAGAGCAAATGTCGGAGAAAATACAATACGAAAGATGTAGGAAAAGATAGAGCAATAAGGCCTTTGCGCTCGTTTATCACATCCCACCCTTCTCTTCCCCTGTGGGTTCCAGTCTATGGCATGTTTAACATGTAAAGATAGTCCCATAGCAGATACTGCCGTAGGGGAGTGAAGTGTTAGAGACTTCACCTTACTAGGTCCAGCATCGAGAGGTGGGGTGACCAGCTCCCTTCCTCGCTACCTTTTCCTTCCTTAACTCAAAGAGCAGAGTCGGGTACCCATTTACAGCTGGGTAGACTAGAGCGTGTCGGTACCGTGATTCGAACCCAGCACCTTTGCCGCAAGAGACCAGCGCTCTAACCACTCTGTCAATCGGACGCTCATGGTATGTTTAGTTATGTTTATTGCTGTTCTGTCATATCCATCTGACTTTCTTGAATCTTCAGCTGTACGTGTTGTTGTCCTTTTTTTCTTCTACGAGTCTGTGTTTGTTCATTGTATCTGGTCATTCGAAACGGAGGATGCAACAAAGGCATGCTTGGTCACATGATTGTGCTCAGAATATTCTTGGTGACTTTAGTTGAGAAGTATCGACACTACCTTCCCTCCTGTTCGTTCGTGTGGAACATAGGGCTGTGACATTGCTTGACACGTGGCAGCCATCCTTGCTCCAACATGTGACAACACGTAAGGGAGTATTTTTCTGTTATTTCTGTAGTTTCATGTTCTCCACTTAATTCTCACTTTCTTTCCCTCCTGTCTGTCCCTGACGAAGGCCTTGTGGCCGCAACATAGGTTTTTCTTGTCCTTTCTCTTTGTAAGACGCATTACTATTTGTGTGTTTTTGTAATTTTTTTTCATTCTACCGTTGACACATATTCCCATGTGTCCATGTTGTTTATTGAAGTTTTTGTGGTTTAACATTTTCTGCAGGATGGTATAACCGGCCCTCATGCCTACCTAGCCCTCCTTGGTCACCTCTTTCGACATCCGTGATGGTTACATTGTTACTTTCCTTTGCTTCCTTTTGGGGCCTCGCTAACATGCAGGTGATAACAAGAAACTGATGACAAGAACCAGACAAGTACCAGTGGACCAAAAGATGAGAATAAGACGCTGGAGATAGATAGGATGCATACTGAGGAAACCTGTTGGTAGCATTACAAGGCAGTCCTTGTTTTGGAATCCCCTGAGTAAGAGGTAGATGGAGACCAAGGAACACATGGAGAAGGGAACTGGAGATACATATGAAGGGGATGAAGAAGACACAGAAAGACCTTGAGCTGATGGCACGTGACAGAAAGACCTTGAGCTGATGGCACGTGACAGAAAGACCTTGAGCTGATGGCACGTGACAGAAAGACCTTGAGCTGATGGCACGTGACAGAAAGACCTTGAGCTGATGGCACAAGACAGAAAGACCTGACATAAGTTGGTTGAAAGCCTATGCTACTTGGGGAGCCGAAAGTTGATGATGATGATTCTTGGTGACATGTCAGGTATCTGAACCGTAGGTAAAGGTAGCTGTAGGGGAGTTAAGTATTAGATACTTCACCTGAACCGGCCTTAGGGTAGGGTGACCAGGACGATTGCTAAGGACGAGGGGAGCGGAGGATATGATACAAGCTACAGAAGACTGAGATAACCAGCGTTGCCACTCCAAGGTGGATTCACCTAGATCTAGGTTGTTTTCGGTCCCGTCTAGGTGTCATTTTCCTTCATTAGTTGAAGAACGCCACTTACATCAACTTTCGATTTTTTCGCCCAAAGTAGCCCAAAAAATAGCCCAAAGTAGCCCAAATAACCGCCTGAAGTAGACGTCGCGCAAAAGTAGCCCTAAATTTAAAATCTAGGTGTTTATGAAGGGACCATTTAGGTTTTTTTTTTTTTTTTTTTTTTGAAAATTCCGAGTGGCTACACTGAAGATAGCATAGCTGCCTCTCGGCCATCTCTATGCAGCAGGACCACACTTGGAGGTGGAGTTTGGTCTTCGCTGTGACCCTGACGCAAAATGCTATGACTATGTAATTGTGTACCTGGTAAAATGACCACTGAATATTAAACACAAATGTGTCCTGTTAACGAGAAATAAAGAAAACATATACAGAATAACGCTGTTATCTTCGTTGGAATTCTATTTCTCTATCAGGCCACACTTTGCTTCGTGTGAAAAAACGTCTGAACATGCACTTTTGTGTGATCTCTCACACCTTCAGCCCTCCAGCAGTATCCTTTCCTTTTCTTCATTTTTCTCACTCACCGTTTTTATTTGGCATAAATCATGCCTTTTCATTCGTTATTTTCACTATTTTGCTCTATGCTGGACAAAGCATGGTGAATTCTCTAACACGCCAATCCCCTACGGCGGTATTTGCAACGGGAGTAATGCGTATTTTATTGTTTCACACTTTACTGCCAGACTGTTGTTACGCTTTGCCAGGTTTGGTGACCCGGTCAGCGATAATATTTTATCGCATAATCTGTCTGACCACCGGTGGAAACGTGTCCGTCAAACATTTGACCCCACTGGAAAGCTGTTGATCATGTTGACACAAGCCGGTATGGTGATACGATGAAAGAAGACAATACGGTCTGACTAGACATCTGTCTGGCGGAGGCACGCAGATGAAGGGGAATTAAATAATCTGTCGGGACAGACATCTGGGCGAAAAACATTACGCCAGAAACACAGGGTCACATATTATGATAGACGGAGGTGCGCCGGAAGTCTTAGGTAACGATTTGACATCACTGTTGTAAGAGGTCACGCGTGGATATTAAAATTAGTATTTTAAATACGCGTGGGATGAGTAATGATAAACTTCCCCACCCAAACAGTGCTAGATAGATTGGATTGGTTCGCCAGAATCTACTATGATTTGATTGGAACTTTCGGCGGAAACTCAGCTGGGATTTGAAACTAAGGATTGTGAGATATAATCTAACAAACTCCGAGACACAGACAGACTGCATTGCAGCGTCAACTCAACTCCTCCTACAAGCCAGAGGAAAGAGGATAGGACTTATCAAGTACCAGATCGAGTATTGGGCAACTTTGGAATTTACAAGTAAACTCGCAATTTTAATACAAGACTGGAAACTTGGGAATTTTATCACAAGAGGCCATAAGAGGAATTTATACAAAAGTTTTCCCAGGCAGGAATTTGCAGAACACCAGCCGTCAGAGGAATTAACTCATATTTCCCAGACCCAGTCATAAGAGGAATTATACCCACAGTTTTCCCAGGCAGGATTCAAAGAACACCAGCCGTCAGAGGAACTAACTCATATTTCCAGACCAGTGATTCGAACAGCATCTAAATACAGGGCTGTGGGTCCATTCTAATCTGTGCCAGGAGAAGTGTGTATTCCCACAATTGTGGGGTAAGTGTAAACAAATTTATTTACTAATGTAAATTATACAGGTTTCTTGCTAAGTGGTTATATATATATATATATATATATATATATATATATATATATATATATATATATATATATATATATATATATATATATATATATATATATATATATATGTGTGTGTGTGTAGCGGGAGGTTATTTAAAATTATTTATTATGTAAAAGTATGCCAGTAAAGAGTTCTGGTCTTACAAGTAATACCCCAGTCTTAGAAATAAGCACTGGTGTATTGTTATCATAAAAATAGTCAGACTGTGAAAACCCTGGCCCAGTTGGTAAGAAGTAGTACCAGGATTTAAGGTGTCTCCTCCCTGTGACTATCTTATGATTACTTATATTCTAGGGGATAATAAAATGAACATTCACTGTGACCACAAATGTAATAAGTGAATAATTCCTCAGGTACAGTTAAAAATATTTTAATATTTACACTAATATTCTATTTCTACTAGTTGGAAAAGAGTATAAAAATATATATCAAAGTATTCACACAATTACTATTATTGTCTGTTTAGACTTCAAGATCTTGAATATTACAGTTACTGCAATCACGGTTTTTAGTTCTTTGACTTTACAAATAACTGTCATCACTTGACTGTTTGAATATTAGGTTCACTATGGCTGTTTTCATAAATGGGTGGTCAGTGTCTTAACTGCCACTTATCTTATCACTTGATACTGCTGAAACTGTCCCTTGCTGATATCAGACTTGGTAGGTGCCCAACAGTAGGGATGCCAATGACCAGTTGAAGTTCACTCTTTGGGGTCCTGCACTTTTGTGGGATTGCCTCGGATGAACTACACCGGCTTCTGATACTGGACAGTCTGGTTTGAGTTATTTCATGGAACCTGCAACATATCAGCCTTGGCTAGTATCTGGCTAGACTTGTAGCTGACTAGCACAGATGTCAGACCAGTCAGTCATCAGATGTCACCGTTATACAATCATAGTAAGCAAGGACATCATTTCAGTGATATAGCATTAATATTAACATGTCAATTAAGTGTAACTGACTAGCACATAAGTCAGACAAGTCAGTCATCAGGTGTCAAAGTTATACAGTCATAGCAAGTAACATCATTTCAATGATACAGAATTAATATTAACATATCAGTAATAAACATCATCTGGTTTATTCCGCTCCTATACATCCCTTCATATGCTATAACTTGATCCTTCCAAATCATATCAAGTACAAATTCAAATACTGATGCTATCCTTAGCATCTACACAAAAGTAATACATAAATAAAGAAAGTGAGTGACCACGTGATCAGGTTGCTTTCTACTGAAACTGGCTATAGAACACTCCAGTTTACCAGCTGTAAATGGGTACACAGTTGTGCGCTCGAACTAGGGAAGGCAAAGGCAGCGAGGAAGGGGACTAGTCACCTTAGCCTCGTAACTGGGACCTTCCATGATGAAGTTTCTAACACTTCATTTCCCTATGACAATCTCTGCCATGGGACTGCCTTTATCTTCGTAAGCGATAAAGCAATATGATAAATATATCTTCATTTGGCCGAGGGGCTATTTGTGATTACTTTTTGTACAAGCAACACTCATCCATAATGCACAAGAATAAATCATATTAAAATAATAATACGTTATATCAATGAATATTACACAGGCATATTTTGTGAATTCTGTATGAACCTGAAAGAACAAATATTATAACCGGTAGTTATCATAATTTCGCTTACCCTCAGACTTCAGATACTGGACTTAAAAAATGTTTCTGGCGATCCGCTCACAATTCATGGGTAGTGGCGAAACTCTGTCCAGTCTGGCTCAAACCTCCTTCGATGTGTATCTCTCTCAGTTTACCGATCCGCTACTTATACGCAAAGCGCGGACGTATCGGAGAGTACCGACGTCACAGCTTAAACCTAACCTGAAAAATCCTTCCCGAACAGTGATTTCGGCCGATCTGTGCGTCGACTGAAATTTTGCGTTTCTCATTCACGGCATATATCATATCCATATAGTTCCATCTTATCTAGTTTTATACAGCTGATAAAACTCTATCTTCCTATCCATGTAATTTCCCCAAACTGTTATTTGTTGATTTTAATATTTAGAACAGAAGTGGGTTTACATGCTTTTAGCGTAACTGTGAGCAGCCGAAATACGCATATATCTCCGTAAATGAGAACTTCCTACCGTTCCATCTTATATGCAGTATACACCATCCTTCCCTGTACTGAAATGTAAAATCCTTTTCATACGGATTCCCTTCTGTTGTTATTTATCGTTGGCGATTTCCTCTGTCCGATACACATTTCGCTGATACGCCGCCATTTTGAAAGCGGTCACTCGATCGTAGATGGGTTTATAAATCTAACTGAACTCATTTGCAATGACTTGAAACCAATTTCGCGACAGTATGTGTATATATATATATATATATATATATATATATATATATATATATATATATATATATATATATATATATATATATATATATATATATATATATATATATATATATATATAAGTCTGGCAACATCAACATATGAAAATAGTATATGCATGAACCACTACTGCAAGAGCTGGTGATTGTTTCTGACTAGTCGTGCGGGAAACCCGACAGCAGAGCAACCCCAGACTCCGACGGGAGTAGCGATGAGTAATGAGTGATAATTACATCACATGTGCCTAAAGTGTATAGAATCATGTTGTGAGATTTATATACCTTTTTTAATTGTAATTCAGGCAAATAATTATCCATGCACTCCAGACGCAATTTCCTAGTTGACACCCAGAAGGATATTGGTGAATGTTCATCATATTCCCTGAGTGCATTGTATGCTCGGGGATTTAATTCTTCTGAGAGGTTAACATTCGTTGATGGAGCGCATGAAAATGGGCCTGTTAGTTTGCGGAGAACGAATGTACTGAGGAATTTGTTTCTTTCTAATTTGTCACAGTTCGTGGTTACAAGACATCAGACTTAAGTACCGAAGTTCCTACGGCACTAGTGTGAGAGAAGAGTATCAACACTGACCGCCTACAGTGGACGAGTTACATGGAGAAGTGTACTCATCACCAAAAAGAAGTGACGGAAACCACAGCTGCAGGACGCATCTGGAGCTAAGTTTTATTTAACAGGCTACGGCAAAAATACGGACATTATTATTAACGTCCTATCAAAACCTCAATGAGGAAAAATTTAATATAACTTTCACCCCATTTAATCCTTAGTTTAACTTGTTGAACTAATTGACTATTAAATTTGTTGTATGTTATTTTACACCAAAAAATAGTAGTTGATTCAGTTTATATGTACGAAAACAAACGTATGAGCCAGTTGTTCTTGATAAATATAAATATATAAATATAGAGCCATTACTTATAAGAGGGCATTCGTTGGATTACTCCAATTGGGGGCTTGACGGGCCAGAACCATTGCATAACCCCTTCACAAAAGGCGACGGACCAGATAATAAGTTAACGAATTTGCTCAGCCCTTAAGCAGCGTTTGTTCTTGACTTCTGGGAATATCTTGTGAAGGCTCCCCAAAGGTAGAAAAGCCATTCATCAGCTATCTGTATCTTTGCCAAGAGTACTCTTGCGCGAAGATAGATACCTTGGACGACCTACTTTTAGATACGCTTGCGTTGTGACCATTAGTGGACCACTACTACAAAGCATGGGGAGGCAATCCCGTTACACTTCGTTTATGCGTTTTTGTTTGCTGATGTACTTCATTTTTATTTTTTTTTAAATTTTAATATCTTATGCTTTGTTTCTTTGAAATCCTCTTTCTCTCTGTTATTCCTTATTTTTGTTGTTATTTTTTTCTACGTGTCTCCGATGTCCTTTGCCATTCTCATTCTCTGACAGCTTTTATATTTATTTATCGTCTTTGTTGAAAATGGTCTGGCGCTCTCTCTTCCAAACCTCTACACCTCACGGTAGAAGGGGAACGACTAAGTAAGTAAGTAAGTAAGTCTTTGTTGATCGCTTGTGACCATGGCTGATGAATGGTTATTCCGAAACGTCTCCTGTTTCTAATATATTGTGTAAAACTGATTTCGATACCTTTTACATTACCACATTCCACAACCCACAAAAGCCAACTCCAAACCTCAAAAATGAGGTATCTGTGGTAGGTGGCTGAAGTAAAAAGAAGAGACGTGGTCAATATCCAGACAATACAGCATGGCCTCAAAACCCAGTCACTGCAGACCCAAGCAGAAAAGTCCCAACTACAAACCGATGTCTGTAGAATGGAAGGAAATCGGCTACCACGACAAGTATGGGAAACAAAGAGCCAGGGATCCAGACCTCCAGAACGACCCAGAGTCCACAGAGAGGACAACATTAGACTCTGAAGGACTAAGGACGAGATTGGAACCAGGTCAGGAGGAAGACAGCCGATAGGATAGTATGGCGTTCTCTCTGGTACACCTCTACACCCCAGGGTAGAAGACGAACGACTAAGTAAGTAAGTAATTTTGCCACATTTCCACATGTCTATGTGTGCATATGGCCATTGTTCCATGCAGTTTTCACTGAAGATACAAAGAAAGAATAAGGCTGTTATGGTATTAACCATGTTTTAGTTTCAATCCTTTTTTTGTTTTTGTAATTCATTGTGTTTAGCTACATTGTAATTATTAATACGCTTTAGACATTTTTCAGCAAAATAAATGTTATAAAGCATTATTTTTGCCGATGTTTTTTTTAACGGGCACTTACGCACACTTACCTGATGTAAAAATTCAGACAGGTTCACAATGACGTTACGAACGCCTTTAAAAACGGAATTTCGTTTGTAACCCAAGACTTTACAGTTCTAGCTTACGGTACTTGAAGTGTCACTTGCTGGAAGTCGACCAAAAGTCAGAATATCTGACCAGCAGTACCACCAACGCCAGTATAAAACACGGATAATACCCGTAATACTATTCCTAGTTGGGGTCGGAGATATAGTGTCCGCCTCTAAGTCTAAAGGTACCGAAGTTCTCAGTACAGGGGATGTATTTGATGAAAATATTTTTCAGAACCTGTAGGCCCTAATTATGCCATACTCTCCTCCCCCCCCCCCCTCCCGCCCATCATCTCCCTGGGAAGTGAGATCGGATACATAGCCTTCACGAAAAAGGGCAAACAAATAGTTGATACCGTGTGCAAGTTGTGCACGTTAAAAATTCCTCGGCATTAGGAATTCGTAAAGAGTAGGCTATATGGCCGCTACCCTGGTAAAATTTACAAAATTAAGAAAAACCTACTCGTCACAAAAATATTTATAGAATGTGTGATGCATGTATTATATATGTAAGGACCCGGCGTTGCCCGGATATTCCTAGAAACTGTTTAGGAAACTTATAAAATGTCAAAATAAAATTATAATATTTTGATATTCGAGTGAAAATGAATTTTCATTTAAGTTAATGACTACCGCTTTAAGTGACTATCCTCGTGCCTTGTTTATAGTAATTGCAAATGAAAGCCGCACAAAATACTGTTATTCCTTATGGTTCTACTAGAAGAGTGATTTCACTATTGCTTTTCACTTTGCTTCCGAATTTTTCCAAAATATTCTTATTTCTTATGATGGAATCGCAAAGCAATTTTATTCTGCTTCCGAGTTTTAGCAAGAAGCAAATTAATAAGACACATTTTCCCTTTCCGACCTGGCGCACCAAGAAAGAATAGTCCAACTCATCCTTTTTTAACGTTCTTACTACTGTTTTTCGAAGCACGTTCTTTTCAAACGTATATACATTATTGCTTGTTAAAAAACATCATTATTATTTTCTGTCATGCATACTTCATATATAAAAGACACCGTGATTGTGTTGAGTTGTATTTTTTAAACAGAAGTTTAAAACCATTCAACCGAGAGACACGGATAACGCCTGTTATATCAGGACACATATCTAAATAAAGATCTTTCGTTTTGGTGTATTGTTTAGCTTTGAGCTAGTTTATTTGTTTAAAGGCCAAAAATAAAAGTATAACTTAAACATTGCCTTACTTTGGCGAGGCGCACCCCGTTTGAGACTGGCACATGTACAATTGTGACGGATAGGATGACAATTGAAGTCCCTGAATTGATGGATGATAATGGTAGTACCCTCGAATAGCATCAGTACGCCTGAATATTGTTGAATTTTATCGTCAACGTGGAATCCTACCACGCGTGCAAATTAGTATGCACATTTCCACGTGGATTTTCACCACGTGCGCAAATTAGTATGTAAACAGTTATCGTGCGAGGATCCAGGAGTTTCGTTTTGTCTTAGGTTTAGTTAGCCACGCCTTCTGCCTATCTCACGATCCTTGTAAATCAGGCATTTCCCTACCTCTTTTCTATCATCCCGTCTAGAAGGGCGTTGCTAAGAGGAGACGTAAGCGGTCAGTATCAAAAGACTGTGGTGGTCCCAGAAGAACGAAGCAGTTTTTCACACCTACGGTTTACACGTTCAAATTTCTGCCGGACCGAGAGATACAGGGGGAAATCGAACGAAGGAGAGACGGGGAAAGTCTAGCGGCGAAAAAGAATAGTTCCCTAATATCAAATAAGGCGTGATTTTTAGCATGTAGCTGTTACTTTGCATTTCATTTACTATATATTGGCATCGCCGAAAATGCAGTTTATCATTCGTTGCCCAGAGATTGGAAGGAGTACTAGCTTATATTAGAATCTTACAAGATTTCTTTGGAGTTCTTTTATGTTGGAGTGAATTCATTCTGGGGCTATGGTAAAATATATTAGTCTTGAGATTCAGTAGTTTAGTTCCTTCATGTATTTCACTGAATTTTTGTGTTAATTTAAACCTATTAAATAACCCCATCGCAAAGTTTTCCAGTCGCAAATTAAATAATATAACTATCCGTTATTTCCCGAGATAATAGAGGTGCAACATAATTTTTTAAACGCTAGGCGAGCGAAATTGTTTAAGAACTATAATTCTATTTCATCTTGCGTAAATTTTGAGTAATTAACTGTTCATAGCTAGTGTTAAAAACAAACGATATATTAGTTAGTCACTCGTGTAGTCTTTAAATATAAATAATTTAATACCGGAGTGATTTTACAGATCTTACCAAATACCGCGGGTGTTAGAAATAATTATAGTAGAATTACCTGTTTTATATATTCTCTTTATACAGGTGATAAGACCTTACGATTCAACGGTTTTATTATATAGAGAGTCATGTTCAGATGGCTTATGGCATCCCAGTATATGTTCCAAACATAATAACTTTGACTACACCAAAATCTGATTGTTGGAGACCCTTATAAGTCCACCTTCTAAACCCATGACAGCGGTTAAATAACCAGAACGGTCAATTGTTCACTTGTGTTAAATGTTAACTGGAACGGACAATGCCAGAAGATTCCTATATTTAATTCCATAAAGTTCCATGGCCTGATGAGGCAGAACTGACAGCACTAATCTATTTAATCAAAACCCATATGACAGTAAACAGTGTTCCTAACACCAACTATACCGAGAACAGTTTCAGCTATTCATTCAGAGAACAGCCGGGTGGTAACATTCTGCTGTTGGAGATATTTCCCAGTCATTACGACAGAATCCTAGAAAAAACAAACTTATTCCCAATTAAATACCTGCAGTCTGACGGAGAATCCTTGCCAGGAAAAATTATAATCAACCACCCATTTCAGCGAACTCTCCGAGCGATACTAGCAGTGGCTATACGGAGTTTTCTGGGGCTGGGCTGGACAAAATAACAGGACATCTAATAGTCTTTGTTTAAGAACTGTGTGCGATTTAATTCTATGGACGTATGCAGCCGACTGAGGGGTAAGTCTGAATGGATGTGAGCGCTCACTGCATGAATGTAGAGCGTGGAAACTGAACGAAAGAATTTAGTTTACTTAAGTTTACTACTAATATGACACCTTCATTTCTTTATCTATTCTCACCCTAAGTCTGAAGGCCCACGGGAAAGTTAAATTAAGGACATATCCTATATACCCGTACCGGCTACCCTACTCCCATTTGTCAATCAATTGTTTGATCTGTTGGGTAAACACACCTCGGGTGGGATCATTTTCCTGTTTTTTCCATGTTCTAGAGGGAGGGTCGATGAGAATATATATTGTTTATTTATTTTCCCTTTATGTAACTATGATTTCACCTGATGACATGTAAAAACCAAATTCACTTGGTAATCGCTTTTTCCCGTTGCAATTATTTTTAAGTTATTTTTATGGTAACATCTTTAGTTGTTGCAGAAAACAAAATTACCGTACGTGAAGACGAATGAATGCATAAATCTGCTTTGTCAATCAAAATAAACATACATTCAAATGAATTGTACACATATTTGACAAAAAGCCACCAGCTTATTTTTTTCTTTTCTTGATCGGGCCTCACCACCGGAAGGCAAAACTCGCAAGGAAAACGAAAATTATGACGTATATGGAACCAAAAGTATCGGCTGAATTGGGCGTACCCCTGCCAGTCACAGCACGGTTGTAAATCACCATCACCATCATCATTATCATTACCCTGAAGCTCCTCGTGGAGCATATATTTCAACATACCTTGTATGTCTTTCAAGTCCGTCCTGTCCTGTGCCATTCACGCAATGCGTTCTATGTCTTCTTAATCCTTTTCATGTCTGTCTGCAGTTCTTTTTTTCATGTTTTTTTTTTGGGGGGGGGGGGGGGGGGGGGGGGGGGGGGGGGGGGGAAGAATAAATGTATGGTATACCGGTGACCAAAAGCTCAAGGCAAAAAGATCGTCACGTACTGAGTCTGTATGCCTTTACTCTAAGTTCTGGTCAGCATAGAGCATAGTATAGTATAGTTCTGGCCCGTCTTCAACCACAGAATGTACAGTGCTTGTGCATCGGGTTTCTATCGATGTTTGCTGCACTAGATCCGTTGTGTTTAACTTGGGGAATCGCACCTCCAGTTCCAGGACCAACTTAAAGAGGGATTAGCTCTTGACTAGGCTGAATAGTCCGTTAGTATTAGAGGTTATGCTAGACTTGGGTTTCTTGACATTTGACGTACCCGTTTGATTGTCCGATGAATGGATTGTACCTCTTTGATTGTTCGATGAATGGATTGTACGTCTTTGATTGTCCGATGAAGGATATGGACCACTTTGATTGTCCGATGAATGGATTGTACCTCTTTGATTGTTCGATGAAAGATATGGACCCCATTGATTGTCCCGTGAATGCTGTCGCGGGATTGTCTCCCTTACTCTGCAGTTGTGGTCCAATAATCTCCAACGTCCGAGTAAACGGAACAGGGTTTGAAAAGGCATCAACCTTCGCTCAGGATTACTCTTGGCAGAAATGTAAACAGAAGAATGATGCTTCATTTAAGGGAGACTCACAGGAATTTTACAGAATTGCAAGTCTAGCAACTGAGATCATCTAAGCCGCTATGAACTTATCATTCTCTAGCCCCTTCTGTAAAGAAAATTATTGATCGTTTTTGTTTCTTAGCCCCCAGCTGAAGGTGATTCCGCAACGATTAACTTACTAGCCCTGTGTATTTTGTTGAGGATTGTTGCTTGGTTTACGAGCATTTTGGTTTTATCTTGATTTGGATGGTTGCACCACGCTATTCCTCAACTAACTAGACTTCAAAGGGTGCGCGTAAAACGTTGGATGACGCGTTAAGCTTAGTAACGAGAGAGTATTGATGTAGCATTTGGGCTAATAGCAGTGTTTAGATAATGTGTGGCAGAGTCCACTAATATATGTTGAGTCTTAACTCATATATTCAACCATCAGTGGGCAGGCTTCCTAGTTAATGGAATAGATAATAAATAAGGACTTCTGAGTCCCGAGAATATGTGAAGGCGTTGATATTAAAACGCAGATCTACACGCGATATTCTAGATGGAACGCGGTGTATTACAAAACGCGCTATTGGAAGCGATAATGTTAAATTGTGGCGTGGACAGCCAAACTGAGAATAATTGATTAAGCCTGTGATTTTATGAAATAGACAAGATGTCTTAATATAAATACAAAGCTAACGATTAGGCATAGTATGTGACGTGATAATGTCAAGACATTTTGAATAGACTACTGCGCAATACTAGTAGCTATACGAACAAATAGTCCTCTTCCGGGCTTAGCTTTTAAATGCTGGATGCCAAATAGTTAATCTTCTTCTCCTTCCTATTCTTCTTCCACTTCTTCTTCTTTGGCTGCTTCTTTGATTCCTTAGTTTCCTTCATTCAATTTAAGATTTCGTTAATGTAATATTTTTAAAGAGAAACCACTTTTGGCATGACTTAGGATCAAATGAAAGTAATCAAGACAGAATTCAGAAAAATGTATAAAAGATGTCTATCGTCTAACGATGCATTTTGTTGATTGTACGACGTACTTCTTTGATTGACATGACCACGGCTCGTTGACTACGTGGTCTAAATGAGGATTCTGATCAAAAGTGGCCCGTCATCATCGGAAGATCATCTTGGTGGTACGAAACGGATACCATAATCTGTGCATATATTTCAGGTTCTTATCCGAGAGAGTCACAACGAAAAGCTTCTGATAAGAAGCATAACAGACTGTACTGTGTTTCAAGGACCTTCTCTGCAATCGCCGGATAGTAGCATTGTGGCTATCTGTCTAGGTGAATTAAGTATCTTGGATCTGATGTATGACGAGAAGTGTCTGCAGTGAAAGGATCTGAATTAGATAAGTACCAATTACTTTGATGAAACAAGATCCAGAAGTCATCAAATTGCCCGAAGTGAAGAACAAAAGACATTGACACCTTATAATTTTCCAACTTGTGATTTGCGTAAATATCTGCAATCTTTACTAAACATCTATTTTAATTAATAAATGTGTGTGTGTGTGTGTGTGCGCGCGCATACACACACACACACACACACACGGACGCGCACGCGCATATATATATAATAAATGGCAGTTGATTGATTTTGTTTAGATTCCAGTTCTGTTCGAAATTTTGTTATTGTGTTAAAATTAAGTAATTGAAAATATTTAATATTGGTCGGGATAATAAACGAGCTGCAGTTCACACCAACGATTACTAGAAACACCATTGGATCATAGGATAGGTCTCACGAACGATTACTAGAAACACCCTTGGATCATAGGATAGGTCTCACGAACGATTACTAGAAACACCCTTGGATCATAGGACAGGTCTAGCTAGAAGGTGACTTACTTCACAGCTCTATTCTACTGCTACCATCTAGGACTGTGCAATTAACTACCTGACTTGTTCTGTACCATTGTTACGAGTCAAATTTCAATCGTTACATTTTCCTGTGCCAACCGGTTAGCTTTTTTCTGTGTCCTTCCTTTTCCTTTTTCTCACCCGCACCTTGACGTTGTCTTCGCTTTCATCGTTCAAGGTTTTTTTGTCAACTTTTGTCACTCCCTTGATTTTACCTGTTCGCTCGACCTATTTTTGCAACCACATTGAGTTTTGTCTGTGGGGAGCGAACTGGCCACATTGATTTTTCGCTTATCGCTTGCTCCAGGCTGAGTAGAAGTCTACACTGGGTTACCGTCCATTTGCGCCGCTGAACAAATCCCTTGCGCCTCCTCCATTTGTCCGCATTACATAAAAAACTTAGGGTTTGTTTAGGGTTAGAATTGTTTCAGTCTGC
>JAMPIV010022783.1:0-58615 GCA_024509875.1 Oreohelix idahoensis | reverse complement strand
CTTCGCATGGGGCCGGCAACCTCATCAAGCAAAACAAATTGTCACAAAACTACTGCTGCATCAGCATGTGAATGCTTGGGTACAGGCTTCCTGCAAGGAGACCAGCTACAGTGGTGACGTGAGGCTACGTAAAGAGAGCAAAGGAAAATCAATAAATATAAAATCCCAGCTTTTTCTGTCACTAACGCTAAGGGATGCAACTTTGGTTGAAAGTTAGACATTAATTGTATTGTTTCCCTTATATGTACTCTCCCGATAATAGTAACGCTCGACAAAGAAAAGTGCGCAAATGTCGGTGTGCACAAAACATTTATAGAACTGTGGTGATGCACAGTGGGTGTTTTTAATACTTTTGAATAAGTAAAATTGCCGTAAGGTATTGGTGCTTTTGAATTTAATTCCCGTCTTATGACGAGCTTTTACACTAGTTATGATAATAATGTACAGTGCTATTAATTCGTTCTTGAAAACTCGAGCACTAACCAAAAAAAGCGCTAACAGAAAATTGAATTTCCCATTAGAATTAATAGAAACCAACTTAATCTGTCCCCAAGGCTCATAAAGCTATATTAAATTAAAGTAAAAAGTGATTTAAAAAACTAGAACACAAACGAAATATTATGTATGTACTTTAAAAATAAATATTATAGAATTTTAATCGCTGCTACATCCGTCATTTGTGGGTACAGTTGTCACAGCGGAATTATTTTCATCATAAAACAACTGGTTAGTAGATGTTAGAATGTTAGAAGTCGGATTCACAACACGTCATTCTGAGCAATTCTTTACCCAAACGGAACGCCATACTTTATAAATACCATAGGCTAGCCGAACCAATGAAACCCCATCTTTATTCGGTGGTTTACAAATAACGATTAGGCATTCAGCATGGAGTCTCCAATCTGTGCAAACCCGTTGGATAAGAAATTTAAATACAGACTTATGAGCGAAGTACAGCATGGCAGAGGTAAAGAAATCACACATAGGAATGTTCATCTATAAGTCTGTGCAAAGATTGCCAAAGGGAATGCTATAATAAGGGAGAAATCTCGAGTTAAATGCATCGGGACATCAGGCAAGTCCAAAATTTTGCTGTTTAGGCTACGCAACGAATAAAACTAAAGAATGTAACAGAAAGTCAATTATTTAGATGGATGAAGATTAATTCAGGGCATATTTTAAGCCTTAGATGAATAAAATCGCTCCAGGAATAAGGACGATAATTACAATCTAAGTTTTCCATATTTGCACATCGAGACAAATTATGCATACATTTTGAGGAACTCAGGCACATCTCGGCAACTGTCGTCTCTGTCGCCGGATGTGACCTATAAAAGACCATGCATCATGCAAATCGGGGCCATAGTTTTTTTGAAAATCACAGCGAGCGGTAAAAGTTTTAATGAAGAGTGCTTTGCCTTCGGTATCTGAGAGCAGACCATTGTAACCATTAACAACACATCGACTGTATGCGCCTGAGGGTAAGAAAGAATGTATATATATAAATATATGTATTTCTATTGATTAATTACAGTGTGCGTTAGGAGGTGTGTAGACGTGTTTTGAACTATTGTGTAAATTTCTGGAGGCAAAAGAAAAGCCAAGCTTGTGAATATTCAAATAAATTGAGAATGGCGGCAAAAATGTGTCTATAGTTTTAGAAAAGTATTTAAAGAAGTATTTATTGAAGGAATGGACCACACATTAGGAACATAGGAAAGGATGAAAAGAATTACTTTACTGCATTGCATGAGATATCACTTAGTATTTTACACACGACCTAATAAATGTATGGAGGCGAATCATGGACAGATAGCTACAACCAAGGAATTAGAGTAAGATATTTTCACAGTGAACTGAATTGTGTTATTGCTGATGCGATATGACCTGTGCGTCTATCTGCACTCTGTCGTCTGAAACTATCTCTCATCTCCTACTTCTGTGATAAAGAGATAGAGATAGGCAATATAGTGGTGAAATTAAATATATTTCAGGTTGCATCCTGCAATTAACTTCCACCTAAAGGAGCCAGACTCTACTATAGGATCTAGTGGTGCGAGCGCCCTTTGATTGTTAGAGGGACAGTTACCCAAATCCTAAGGCCTGGGGGAGACACAGTTTTCTTGCCAGACACAAAGTGGAACCGACTACTAAATCAAGACTGGAAGCTAAGTAGCCACACAAGGCTACTGTTCAGTTTATTCCAATTCACCACAGTATAGTGAAATAAAATGATGAAGTTCGAGTGCTTTTAGCTAGGCAAACATCCTAGTCAGTACTTAACAAAAACTCTGGAACTGTGAATAAAATAGAATTAAGCTTAACATACAAGCATTCTACAACCAGAGTGAGTTCAACCAAGAGAGAGAACCTTCTACAAATAGAGACTTTTTAATTCTTTTGAACTATTTTCAAGTGTTTTATTTATTTAATGATGTAATAAAATTTGAGTTTCTTGAAAAATTTTCAAGCAGAAAATAAGATTTGTAAAAATAAATTGTAAATATTTACCAGCAGACTTACTTAAATTATTTAAGTTAAGTTACAGTTCTTGTTGGTAGATAGTTTAGTTAATACCCCTAGCAGAGCTACTAAAATTAATAATATTAATAGAGGAGGATCTGAAGAGGAACAAGTAGGAACTTAGAGAAATAAATTATCATCTTCTCTAGGAACTTATATAGCTTGATCCTACCTTTAATGTCTATATACCCTTACCCTTACTCTTTTCAGAAACGGGGGTATTAATTATAAGACCAGACTCTTATCTGGCACTATCTTGGTATCACCTGATACAACTATGTGTCCAGGATCCTTAATTATTTCAATAATAATCAACCCTCTCGTGACAGTAGAATGTTGACAAAGTTTTTTTTTTACTCCAGATGTAGAAGCCATGGTTACTCGGTCAATGAAGATATTCAGGAGACTTAAACAAACAAACAAAAACAAATTCTGCTTGCTTTTTCACCTTCTTTTCCTCTTCAAGAAACACTTTGCGACAATTAAGATTTTGTTCCATGTTACGGATTAACATAGAATTGCATTCCCTTTTTGGGGTAATGCTTCATTATATTAGAAATGACAATGCCTCTTGGCCATCCCACCACCCCGAATGAACTTGATGAGCAAGTGCAAATTATATTTCTACCTCCCATGGAGTTTAGCGTTCTGCGTAAGATCGAATTTTTTAAGCGTATAACAGGAATATGGCATAAAATGCAGACAGCGTTATATCGGAAAAGCGCTAATCGAACAGCTTAAGACCAGGGTACTGGTGTATACTATGTGCGTCTCTCAATGTGCAAACAAAAAGTGAGATAAAATAGTGGGATAGAGCTTTTTACAAATATGGTATGGGTTATGGCGAGGCGCGTCCGGTTCAGCTTAGACACAATGCCCGTCGGTTATATTAGGGTGCATATCAGAATTGTAAAATTTTTATGGTAAGGTCTAGGGTAAGAGTGAGTTTGAAAAGGAAATGAATGAAAAGGAAATAATCTAAAAACGAAGACACATACTCTAGTTACTTTCTTTAGCTGTCTATAGTGTTTATATTCTTCTGCAAAATCGCATATATATGGCCTCGATGAATCTCCGTGGACAGAAAAAGCTAAAAACATTATACAAACCCACGAGTCCTTGTTTAACAGAAGGAGACGCACACTGTTAATTTACATGTAACCATACAAAGTGAGGGAGATAACAGAGAAAAGATATCAGTTAGTAAGAAAAACATAAGACTGTATTATTTTAGGCCGATTGTCTCCCATTGCTGTCTTGTTAAAATTAAATTAGTTTCTTAAACAAACAAAAAAAATACATGACAACAGTTACTAAACACATTTGATCAATTCTTTTATTATGATTTGCACATAATGTAACAACTAAAAGCAAAGTACAAGCAAATGCAAAGTCTCATGATTTGTAAATTAAACTCAGTCAATAATTGATATAATAGCGTACAATTTCTCATTTCAAAATGGTCTTCTTCAAATACCATACCTGGTGGCGTGGGCGATCAAGTCTTTCCATAACTTACTGTCACCAGTACAATTTCTCATTTCAAAATGGTCTTCTTCAAATACCATACCTGGTGGCGTAGGCGATCAAGTCTTTCCATAACTTACTGTCACCAGTACAATTTATCAATTCTATTGTTGGCTTCTTTCCATGCCATGACGTCAAAAGTGTCCAGCATCATCTCGTTTTGCCGTCTGCTATCCTGTTTTTCCTTCTATCTTTCCTGTTGTCACGATATACTCAAGCCTCCTTCTTCTCAACATGCCTAAAGAAAGTGGATTGGTTTCTTCTAACGTGAGGAATAAGTTTCCTTTGCGCATTGGCCCCTTTCAAGACATCCTCTTTACTATTTTTAGCTGGGATGCGAGTGAGTTTATTTAACCTAAATTGTAGGCACGTATTAATCATTGAATTAATCAGTGTGCAAGTTGCGCACGTTAAAAATCCCACGGCAGTTGGAAATCGTAAAGAGTAGGCCATAAGGCCGCTGCCCTGGCAAAATTTAAAAATTAGAAACCTACCCACTACAAAAATATTTATAAAATGTGCAATTCCTATATACACACATTGGGATTCTCGCCGGTGCTACTGGAATTCGTGCACTATGCTGAGATCCTCCTTGTGTGATCTAAGAGAGGAGATCGGAGCACTGATGGAGTTGTCCGTGTGCACTGAAGATAATCCTTTAAAAAAGTGAATTTTTTTACGGGGGGGGGGGGGGGGGGGGGGGGGGGGAAATAACCAGTGGTATCATTCTAATCCTTTAACAGCCAGTTCATTCAGATATTGACTGACCTTTTTAATCATCAACTGAACATCGTACAATAAGCATGAAGATAAAAACACATAAGAGCGATTCATATTTGAACAGTATAAATTAAAATAGACTATTTATATCATTAACACAAGGAAGAAAGAATTAATAAAATGATAAATGAATTCTTTTTTTTTTTTTTTAAACACCAAGCACACGCTACATGTTCATACAGAATTACATGTACTGTCAAAACTCACCAATCAGTGAAACCTTACTGAAGAGACCACAAAGCTAGTTGATGATGTGGACACTCGGTGTCCCCTCTTTTCTTGACTCGGTTGTTGGCAGCTGTATGATGTCCTAGACGTAACCATGACTTCACAAATGGTATTGAATGTCATTCAGCAACGGGCTTCCCTATCAACTTTAGCGTCATGAGATGAAATGTTTTAAACGAGGAGAGAATTTATTTTATCTGTATCAATGTTGCTCATAGAACAGCGTGCCCTTTCTGCTTACAACTTACATATTGTGTTTGCTACTTTGACGTTTCATGATCTGACAACAGGGACATTACTCCGAGAGTGATATGATTGGCTACTGGACACTGTGGACAGCGTGTACGGAATCCTTGTACCGTCCTTAGTTTTGCTTGATTACTGGTTCACTATTCTCTAAGGCGTCGATTATTTTTCGAGGGATTTTAATTAAGAAACTAAACAGAAAGGGAGACTCTGGCATAGTTTGAATCTTCATTTCGACCATATGTGAGAACTTGTAACTATGACTATGAGAGGACAGCCTGTGGCACAATTCTGTGTTTCACATTATACTTGCTTGGACACATAAAATTGCGTGTGATTACTAATTTTATACGATAAATTTAAATTTTGCTTCGTTATACTAGCATGATTTTGTAACCTAAATAAATTTAATATGCACTTCTGCGAACCCAGGACATTTTAACACGCGGTTTGAACAAACCGGTAGGGACCGAAGACGCAGCAAAAGTGATGAATGCAGTCAGCGACCCATAGCTTGACTGCTTGCGTCAGGGTCAGCGAAATAGAGCTGACCAAGACCCTACTCCACCTCCAAGTGGCGGTCCTGGAAACAGGCTGCATCACTGCAGTCTGGCTGAGAGAGTAGGGATCAAAGAGGGAAGGCAAACCCGGTCCCAAAAAATGCCGTGCTGGTCGGATGTGTCGGCCGAAAGGCTTCGCTGTAAACGGACACAACGTCCTTTTCCTGACGAACGAGGAAGAAGAAGAAGAACAAACCGGTGCCAACCGGCTTAACACGCCACTGGGTAGGACAAAAATAATAAATTCCCAAATTGCAGATAAAATTGATGCCCTAACTGGAGAAGAGCTTCAAGAACTAAAATTACCGAGCTTGACACCCGGTTGCAAAAAACATAAATAAATAAAGATAAAGAAATTGATGCAAAAATAAATAAATGCCCAGCAACAATAAACAACAAAGATACAATCAAAAGAACCAACAGAATGACAGGAACAGACTTAGAGGTATAATTTGACCCAGTTGAAACATCTGGGAATACAACCAACGATGAAGAAAGAAGTAGAGTTAAGAGCAAGAAGGACGCAGACAACTGCACTTCTAAACTAAAACCAAATTGGAAAAACAAAAAGATAACTTAAAATAAAAATTGACTTAATTCTAACACTGGCATCTATATAACCGTCGCATGCATGCAAAGCTTTAATGTTAAACTCAATTCATATTAAATACAAGTAACAGTTTTAGTGATGACTTTTGTTCCCAGTGCCTTGATGTTTAAACTGCCCAGTATCCACTTTGACTAACGCCATCTATCTCTTGATTATCTAACATTGCCTATCTGATTATCATCCTATATTGCTCTCAATGTACAAATTAACATACATTTTAAATGTTGTTATTGCGTTAAGGATAATCTCAAGTAACCTTTCAACCTACTTATTGCGATCACCTGCTGCGTTTGAAACTGACACCCTAGAGAATTTATCATTTAAATCGCTGATATGTTTTGTGTAACGCTGTTAGTGACTTGGGTTGAATAGAATGGGTAGGAGAAGACTATTCTTCTTCATTCAGAAATTGCAAAAAAAATGGCATAGTTCATTTTCGAAACATGTTTAAATCTGCCGTTATTAGACCATATATTTTTCAACTAGTCACGGCAACATGTGGTTTACTTTAACGTGTTTTTACCTCCATCATTTCGCAGTCCCCTGGATTGCTTCCATATGATGGTATCGGCTACACATAACACCATAACTCCATTTCTTATGTCCGTTGACAACCGCTTGAAGCATAGAATGCCTACCATTTTAAGGATAGCCATTCAAGGTACATTATTACGACGTTTGCCCAAATGTAAAGATCTGTCTGTCACCTTGGCACATTGAGCAACATGTGCATGGATCCCATAGTCGTCTTTGAGGTACTGGAACTCCATTCAATTTAAGCTTGTCATAAAGCGAAAGCAAGGAGATTTGTGCGCATTCTAGTAACCGTATCATGGAAACCAGACAGCTACAGATAATCACTGGGCATGGGCACTTATATTGCTTTAGTGCAGGTTTTATGAGACGCCTTCTTGAGTGGTGATGATAAAAGAGATGAAGAATAATAAAGGTACAGAAAATGTCTATTAAAGGCATTTGAAGTAACGAAGTTTGAAACGGACCAGCTAAACAAAAAAATGACTATAAGGTGCAAATTTATTTTTGATAGAAGAAATATGTGACAGATCAACTAAAACAATGTCTTTAAGAAAATTTGCACGTTTTTGTTGAAAGAATGACGCTTGGACAGACTAGCACAATACAAAAATGGTTGTAAGAGCAATGCAGTTTTTATTTAAATCACAAAACTAGGACAGACTGGCAAAATTACAAATATGGCTGAAAGATAAATTCAGTTTGTCAAGTTGTAAAGAAGCTAGGACATACCAGATAATTTGAAATATGGCCTTAAGAGTTGTAAGCGTTCGCTGACATTCAGAAGCTAAGATAAATCAACTGAATATGGCTGTAACAAAATTGTGCATATATGCAAAGGGACAAATAGGAATTAGATTACTTAAATTTGTTCTATTTACAGTAACTGGGCAGGAGATACAATGTCACTTAACATATTATATATAAGACACTATATATCCTAACCATAACCCATCAGAGGCTGATCGTCAGTTACAGGGCCCCGAAAGGGAAGCAACGAATAGTAACACTGTTCCCTACCATCTTCTCTTCTTTGATCCTTAGCCACCGACTGTCAAAGCAGTCAGTGGCCATCACGCCTGGTGGCGTCTTGTAGGGAAACAACAAACTGATTCCACTTTGCTTGGTCGGTGGCCATCCTTCGTACAGTGCCCCAACTCTGGTTCATTCTTTGCATCTCAGCCTCCACAGTCCTCCGCCAAGTTGTTTTTGGTCGGCCTCTCTTTCGTTTTCCTTCAGTGGTCCACAGAATAGCTGTTCTTGTGATGGCATCGGGGTCTCTTCTGAGGACATGGCCAACCCAGCTTCAGCATCTGCCAGCTATGATGGTGTGTATGTCCTCTTGCTTGCTCCGAGTAAGCAGATCTTGGTTGGTGATGGTATTCGGCCGAGTTCCCTACCATGCTTATCATAACAAGCGACTATGGAGGGTTGGGCTTGCAGTCTGTTACCCAATCCCGTTAAAACAAAACAAAACAAAAAAAAACATTAATGACAAAAACGTCAACAAACAACATGGAGAAGATCACTAATGTAGAAATGATGACAAGAACAAGACACGTCCCAGTGGAACAAGAGATGAGAAGAAAGAAGACGCTGGAGATAGATAGGACACACACTGAGGAAACCTGTTGATAGCATTATCAGGTAGTCATTGTTCTAGAATACCCCGGGTTATCGAAGTAGAGGAAGACATAGGAACATATGTGAATGAGTGAATGAATGAATGAATGAATGAGTGAGTGAGTGAGAGGGTGAACGAGGTATTTTTCATAAATTAAAAAAAAAATAGAAAAATTATTCTACTAAATTTTTAAAAAATGATCCATTCAAGCTAAGAGTCGACTATGACATTACATTTACAACATGAAATAACTCGTAATAACAACACCAATGGAGCAAAATAGAATACAATGAACAAAGGAAAAAAAAACCCTAATTCTGTGAACAGGCATGACAGACATGCTACGAATGAAAACCAAGCAACGCGGAATGTGCGACTAAATACAGAGTGTCATTATCGTTTACTGACGTCATCGCCGGATTATTCCAGAACTGGTCTTATTTTTTTTTTCTAATTGAGAATTGACAGACACTCGCACTAAATGTCAGGTCATCTGTGTATGTGTGTGTATGTATGTATATATATATATATATATATATATATATATATATATATATATATATGTATATATATATATCTATATATATATATATATATATATATATATATATTCTGGGAAGGTTAAGGCGGCCGGCGTGATGCCGACCACATCACCCCTAGTGTGCCGACGGTCAAGATAATATGGGCCTAACACCATATTCCCAATATGCCTAAATGGGCGTGTAACGGGTTCCTTTACCTTTACCATATATATATATATATATATATATATATATATATATATATATATATATATATATATATATATATATATATATATATATATATATATATATATATATATATATATATATATATATATATACATATATATATATATATATATATATATATATATATATATATACAGTACTTTGCAAAAAAAATGGCAGTCATATTGCTCAACTAAATATGCTGAAATCTAATTAAATATGCATGTTCTGCCCCAAATTTTGCACTCCACTTAAGTGAGCAAATACTACCAAAAGTAAAAAAAAATTAGCGGAGAGTAAAGTCAACTGATAATAGAGCAGACGACAATTTCTAATGCTAGTGGCAGAAAATGGATACAAAGTCAAAGTGTATGTTAATTTCACAGCTTTGAAATGAAGGAAATCAAACATGTTCCAACATTTCTAAAACCTTGAACATTCCTGAGCGGACTGACTACAAAGTTGTGAGTAAATTAAAAGCAGGTAATGGAATCCAGCGAAAAGAAGGTAGTGGGGGTCCAAGAATTTTGGACGCAAAGGACCATCGGCGTTTCGCCCAAATCGTTCTGGCTGGGCCAATGAAGAGTGTAGAAAACATACGGCAGCGCATGATCGAGTTGGGAAGCCCAGAGGTATCTAATGCTACTGTCAACCGGGAGCTACACAGGATGAATTACACAAAAAAGCGGGTAATTTCGTCACCATTGCTCACAGAGACTCACAAACAGATGCGCTTGAACTGGTGCCACGAACACCAAAATTTGTCATGGGACAATGTGATTTTTTTCAGATGAATGTTCTCTTTGGTCTTATCCTGCTCAAATAAATATTTGGACGAAAGGCTCTGTAACGCCTGTGTACCAGCGACCGAAACATACCTAGAAATTCCATCTTTGGGGAGGGGTGTCAGCAAGAGGTGCCACCCCACTGTGTGTTTTCACAGGAATTCTCACGAAAGAAAGGTACATCGACATACTAGAGGGACACCTTCTGCCATTTATGCAGGTCATTTACCCCGATGGGTGCACATTTCAACATGACAATGACCCAAATCATACAGCTCATACCCCCAAAGCATGGCTGCAAGAGAAGAATGTGATAGTGCTGAAGTGGCCCAGCAACAGTCCCGATCAAAACCCAATTGAAAACGTTTGGGCACTACTCAAGAATCATTTAAAAAAGAGTGGACTCAGAGACGTTGAACAATTGAAGAAGGTAGCTGAAAAATACTGGGACAGTCTGACTCTCAATTACCTACAAACATTTGTGGGAAGTATGCCTCGCCGCATCCAGGCTTGCCTTGCTGGAGAAGGCAACATTATATTGTACTGAAACCACTGTTAATAGATAGGGGAGATACCAATCTTCCTCTGGACATACAGTTTTTATTATTATTTGCTTCTATGAGTGTGCTGCGTTGCGAAAATATGACTGCCATTTTTTTTGCAAAGTACTGTATATATATATATATACATACATACATACATACATACATACATACATACATATATATATATATATATATATATATATATATATATATATATATATATATATATATACGTACATTTTGATTATACGTTTTTTAATAAACGCTGTATTCATGATTTTCTTTTTTGTTTTGTCTTCTCTCATTTTAAATTGTGACAGTTTTGCTTAGACTACAACCTGGGAAAGCTGCACGTGTCGCCGAAAGAGAAAGATTGAAGAACGAAGGAATCATAAAGTTGATGGCAACATGACCATGCTGTATCTGTGTAGACATAAATAAGTGGGTCAAACACCTGTAAAAATACATCCTCTTCGTCGATAATCATAAGTCCTGGACAACAAACGATGTAGCTTCAAGACCTCGAATAAAGATTGGAGAACGCTTTTGACAGAATTTTCGAGAACCGTGGACTGATTTAAGCGCGGTCATACACTTTGCACATAAATCATCATCATCATCATCACGTTTCAGCTCCCAAAGGAGCTTAGGACTTCAACAAATGAGTACCACGTCTCTCTTGGCCCGTACCATCATCTGCTGTAGGTCTTCAAATGTCTTCCTCACTGTTACACCTCTTTTTGTGCACCTCAATGTTTTCATTATTTTGAAACGCTGCGGTGTTCAACTAGAGTGTCGCCAGAACAGATGTTGTGAACTGAGTTTATGGTGTGTGTTATGATTGTGAGCGTGAGTTGGGTAAGTCCATGGGCAGAATGCAGGTCTCGAATGGGGAGGAGGGGGGGGGGGGGAGGGAAGTGTTGGGTGATGTTTGGCAGTCATTGCACTTGTGGGAAGTGTATCCAGCCGGAATGGCTGTGTTGGATGTGTATTTTTCCTGATATTCTTTGTCCGCCTGTGTGTATGCATACAAGGAAAGTGTTTATTCATATGTATACCAGATATTTATTATGTGCCAAGAAGTAATTTAACGATGTGTACGAGTAAGGAATAGAGATATTCACATAGCGGACCAGTAACAGACAGACTGTACGGAGAGGTGACGAAAATACTGTTACCACTGTGTATTCCACATACATGAACGTTGATGGCCCTATGTGGGTGGACTTTAAAATTTAGGTGATCATGAATTTTTCATCGTGAATGGAGTACGTATTGGATGTATGTTGCAGCCTGAATTACCTCACTCCTAGTCCAAGGGAATTAATTGGTAGAAGTTTAGTACAAATAAGCCGGATTTTGGTTGTCCCGCTCGGTTAATTGATTTAAAAATATAAATCTATTGTTTGCTCGTATGTACGAGAATAGAGCGTGTTGATCGCTGCTAACATCTCACGGCGAGTCCCGTGTGAGATGAATTTGTTTAAGATTTTGTGAGGTGAGCGATAGTCGCCCAGCTTGCCCGGGTCAGGTGATTGACTGAGGTGTGCTGGGTAAGGAAATTTTGGAGGGACATTGAGTCCCTAGAGAGTGTACGGGGAAGAATGGTGTGGCCATGTTGAAGTTGTTGTGGCCATGTTTTTTTCGAGTGTACCTGTGAATATGTTGGTACAAAGGGATTACTAATGGACGTATATGTGATTTCCCATTAGTGTTATAAGTGATATCTGCAGATATAATGTACATTATTTGAGGCCATATGTATTATTTGACGGATCCGTGAACATATGTATATTCTTGCACTGCTATGACAGCAGGTGTTTTTGAGGCCATACATGTATCAGTATTAGAAGGATCAGTGGACATATTTATATTCTTACACTGCTATGACAGCAGGTGTTTTGAGGCCATACATGTATCAGTATTAGAAGGATCCGTGGACATATTTATATTCTTACACTGCTATGACAGCAGGTGTTTTGAGGCCATACATGTATCAGTATTAGAAGGATCCGTGGACGGATATATTAGTAGCACTGTGATCTTTACAGGCTACAGAAAGGGAGAGCGCTAAGGATTTCAGATATATTACTACTGAGTGGATCCAGGAACATATATTGGTAGCGCTGCGGTGTTGGTAGCCTACAGAAAGAGATAGTGCTGATAGGATCCATGAATATCTTAAAGTTCTTGACGATACGTCGAGGCCGGGAGGAGTACAGGCCTTTAGTTCGTATGCAGGGTGAACATTGAGAACTTACCTGTGTAATTTGTTAGTTCATATGCAGGGTGAACATTGAGAACTTACCGGTATTATTTGATCTATTGTAACTGTATTTGGTAGATGTCCTTGTGGTTGTATCGTGGCGTGATTAAAGTGTATAAGAAAACGTCACCAGGTTTTCCACAATCAATGACTATTACGTACGTTACTGTGAGTGACTGTTGCAACACACACTCACTTCTTTACCAAAACGCACTAGCGCCAAACACGTCAGTATCAGGCTTGAACAGTTGATAACAGTAGTTGTAAAACAATCAGATTGTAATCTTCGGATTGTAACAGTAGTGTGGATACAACAATCCTACATGTATCATTAGAGGGCTAGTATCGCCTGCAACACATAATCCCTTCTTCTACAACATTCGGCGACTGTAATGCCTTCACCTACAATATTTGGATAATGTCTACGCAACAACCCCAATATTGGTGGATTACATCTTTATCATTTGTGACCTTATCATTTGGAGGATAGATTCGCATCTTTATCATTTAGCGGCCAACAGCAGTAAAGATTGCGGATCTTATCAATGTAGTTGTCAATAAATTATATAACTGTCAGCAGTGTTCATCTAACATTATTTCGACCTGGGTTTGTGTGCAGTTCCATTGCTAGATGAAGTAACATTTCCCTGGAAATATTGCTTGACCACTTTTCTACCCGCTCCACAAATATACACATAAGGGAACGCCCCACTCCCCAAATTCATTTATGTTTCCAGTTCTCTTCTTCGTGTGTTTTCTCCGTTTCCATCTACATCTCTTTCCCCTGTGGATTCTAGAACAAGAACTGGCATGTATTGTTATCAACAGGTTTTCTCAATGTGTGCCTTATCCATACACATCGTCTTCTTCTCATCTCTTGTTCCACTGGCACATAAATGGAAAGTGCGTATTTTTTAAGGCACCCAATGCTATAGTGTAGGAACACAACTAACTAACTCAGTTTACGTCACAGGCAAAGAGGTGCATTCAATACAGCATTCAGTTTCTGTCTATAAAACGAACATATCAGCAATTGACTTAAAACCAACAAGTGCGAAGTTTGAAGTCGTTCTTATAATACATTTGCTTCAAAATTCTTATTCAGAAACAAAAATAATATTTAACCAAATTAATAGCAAACAAACAACCAAAAAACGAATAAAGTCGTTAAATACAACATTTTTCGTTAAGGACAAATTTGAGAAGCCTTTGAGATAAGAACTGGAGTGCGGCAGAGAAACTTTTTGCCGCCATGTCTCATCTTATCGGTTATAGATTGGAGTTTGAAGACAACGGCATCAACCAACGGAAATGAAATTCAGAGGACACTGACATAAAATTCTAGACAGATGCTACTAGTGACATAGCTGGTCTGTCTCATAGTCGTAATCAGACGCCAGACAAAATGAGATGACTTAGCCGTAGCGGTTTGGTCAAAAGTACACAAAGAAATATCAAAGACTGTGATAATACTTTCGACCAATGATAACCTGGCTGCTCTGGGAAACACATCATTTACTGTTGTGAACTCGTGCGTATCCTGACAGTGGAGTTATTTGAAAATCAGAATACAAAAGGCAAGATGGTTTCACCGTGTCACTGCATTTGAGGAAAAATATGGAAATCAAACGAAATCCAGGTCAATACAAAAATGAGAATCTTCAACTCATATTCAAGTCATGTCTTATTGCATGGCTCTGAAATATGCAGAACAACAAAACCAAGCATCCGAAAATGTACTTACTTACTTGCTTAGTCGTTCCTCTTCTAACATGGGGTGTAGATATGTGCCAAAGAGAGCGCAATAATATCCTATCGGCTGGCTTCCTCCTGGTCTGGTTCCAATCTAGTCTTCGGTCCTTCAGAGATTGTCTTATATTTTCCTCCCAGCGAACTCTGGATCCCTAGCTCTTGGTTTCTTTTATTTGTCGTGGTAGCCAATCTTGTACAATCCACTCTGCAGAAATGGCCAAACCAAAGTAATTGCGATTGCTCCACTTGGATCTACAGGGGCTGGGCTTCGAGACAATAGTAGTATAATAGGTACGCTACAGGTATAATTCAGGCGGATGAGCGTGACTTTTATATAAGGAAATACTCCGATCAATTCAGGCGGATGAGGGGACTTTTTATATAAGGAAATACTCCGCTCGATAATGGCGGGCGTGTAGGTAGGTTGTGTGTTATTGTAGTGTGTTGTTGGTGTGTTTATACATATTTTACAACACATATTACAACAGTTATACGATATATATTTTACACCAGTTATACGATATTTATACGTACTTTACAAAACAGGTGTTACAACAGTTATACATATACATGTAGGCAATATTTTACAATATATATAAAAGATAAAAAAAACACTAGTGTAGATACATTTTATATTTTTATTGACAAAGAAAAACACCGCGTTAGCGGCCGGGTTGCTTGTCTGTGGAATGTAGGATAGGATTACTGACATCTAACCTCACTACTACGGTCGTGCTGGTCATACGACTAGGAGCTCTGAGAGTCCGAGCACAGTCGTTTCGGATTACTTGGCGAGTCTGTAACTATAATAATGTTATTGGTCACTGGTGGGAGCGGGGCCGGGGGTAGTCATTGAGGTATGAGCGCAAGTATGTGGGCGTTGGTCACCCAAGTGTCTCTGAAAGAAAAACATGTCCAGACTTGTTGCGCGCTAGCCAGGGTCTGGTTCGTCGAAAAACTAATCGATCGTTGGCGTGTTGTCTAGACGAAAATGGCAGCAGGACCCGCCGCATAGTACCACCACGAGCTTTGATCAATACGAAATAAATGGCGTAGAGGCCACAAACGTTGGTAACTACATCTTGTAAATGTCTAGCATTGTCGTTAAAAGGTCGGTTAGAGTATCTCGCTATAAACTTAACAAGGTCCGGGTGTCTAGGTGGTAGTCCGAAAGAATCAAAATATTCAAAAGTTCCAAGCCCATTATAACATAGAGCGACCCAGTGGTCACCGAGTCGATAGCTAGGGTCAGTGTTGATGACGAAAGCCGCCGTCTTGCTTGGATCGATACGTCGAGGTAATTGGTCACGAGCTAAAACTTTAACGAGCCCAGTCTGTTTAACAAATATATCCGACAGGAGTATGGTCCGTATCTCGTCTGTATTCATCGTTTAAGTGGTGTAGTCTGTCAAAACTTGGCACGATTTCATTATTTCCAAGATCGAGTCTTGCTCGGCGTAGACGATGACCTGTAATGGTTCGGGTGTGATCTCGGAGAATTTAAGTTCTATTGAGAGAGGTCCCGACTTGGCCATCTCGAACTGGTCACCGTCCAGTAGACTGGGGGTGAGGTCAAATGCGTATAAGGCGTACCCATTCTTAAAATGTCTATATTCAAGATCGTTGCCGGCGTCTTTGCCAATCAGCCCCATGGCTAGATTCGTGCCGAAGAAAGCTCTCACGTACTGGTTGTGCTCATAATCCATTGACAAAGGCTTGCCACTAACTGTTCTTCCATCCGTGCTGACATTTAAATATATCAGACCAAAAGTAGCGAAGTTGAACGGGTTAGCCGTGTACGACCCGTTAAAAGCGGTCGAATTGATTAGGCCAATCACTATCCGTGTCGGGGTTTGACTGAGAAATAGATTATCCTGCATGTGCGATAACATCCCTTTAGGAATAGAGAAAGTGTTTAGCACAACTCGTTTCAAAGGGTACTTGGCATTACCTCGCAACAAGGCTTTCTCGTGCGCTAGAGAGATGGCCGGATTTAATTTAGCCTTCCGTACAACCAAGGCCGCATACGTTATAATCGATTTACAACCACCAGAGTGGGCGTCTCCTAGCACGTTGAACGCATCTTTAGACGGAGTGAGTTTCACTTTAATGGTCACACCGTTTAACATATAGCAATCTTGCGCAAAAATATCTGAATGTAACCGACCCATCATATCAATGTCATGAGAACCAGCAGCTATATTTCGACGTAACCTTAGTCCGTTGTTATTATCACCACTTGTTTCCTCAATAGAGTTTGGCGTGTCTTTGTAAAACAGAGCCGTTGTCATATTACCTCGCTTGGCTTCCTCCCCGTAATTCAACGTGGCTTCCATGTAAGCTCTATAAGGGTAGATGTTCTCGCTGGGTGTAATCAGCGTGTCGTTCAAGGAAACGTCGACTTGAGAGAATAAACTGTGCAGGTAATAGTTGACCAGGGCTACACCGCATCAGTTGGCTAACGTGATTTTGGCGCGCACGTGTAGAAAAGTATTTAACAAATCTAGATATTCTTCCGCGTTCCCCGATATTACAAATTCCACCTGGGCTCCGGGCGCTAAGGCAGCCAACGGGTGTATCTCCACAAATTGACCATCTTCTACGGCTGTCTGTGTTGGTGGCACGCTAAACAAATCTAGACCACTGTGAAGAAACTCGCACGAGCTGGGGTGAATAAGCGACATCATGCAAATATATCAGAGTACCGGCGCTTGTTCTTCTGGGAATGAGAAGGGCGAGCTCGGGTAGTTCGTTTTATTCTTTTCGGCTCGCCAGGTGGGGCAGCTCTCCCTTTTCTCGTTCTTTTTCTTCTAATACCGCTACCCGATTGGTTAGTGGTGAGGTGGTCAACCGTTCCCTGTAATAAACGCTGACCCTATTTTTTGGCTCGTTCACGAAATGACTCGCCAACATTTCTTCCGGCTAACGTATCTCTCGCGACCTGTAGACCGGTGCCAAACCCTTCTCTGAGTAAAGCTTTACCTCCAGTTTTTAACCACAGGAGAACCATGCGACCGAGCCCGCTGAAAAAACTCCCTAAGCCATGCTCTCTTTGACTTCTGCCTCCGATAAACACTGGCATCCCGTGTCCAGCTTGGTTGCAGTAAAACTCCTCGTACATTTTGGGGTTTCGTTGTATTGGTACGTGTCTAACCATTTTTTCTATTCGAAATCAAACCGTCTGTGAGTTCGGAAATGTAGCGTCAACGCCAAAGCTCCGCTAGTGAATGGGATAGTCTTACCCTGATCATTAGTTAAAAGTATTTCCACGGTGTCAAACGAAAAACGACTCAGAAGTACGTAGTGCGGTTTGTCGTAAATCCTAAAAACCGAAGCGGTAGTCCTGTCCAAAATAGGGACAATCAGTAACAAAGGGACAGAGGCATCCCCAACCGGTCTCGCCGCTACGAGGTCGCAGTACACGTATACATTTTTAATGTCGCTATCCATTTGTACTTCAGTCTCTCCTCGTAGTATTGGGTCGACGTCTGTTACGATCGAGACGGGCAATCCTAACATGTGTTTCAACGTCTCGCTAATTCTAACTTCAACCCCCTGTTCATACAGATTCAATGTGGCCTTATTATTGTTAAAATGGAGTCTAACTCGGGCTTTTTTATTCACATCCGTGCCTAAAAGCAACCGATTCAACTCATCGATAAGCGTGTCGGGTGAAGTGTATAGACCGGCGGGTAACGTGAGTATTATAGGTGTTTTTCCCTCGTCTTTGTTTAGGAAGTAATATATCCATACTTCATTCACTAGCACGTTATAATAACTTTTTGGTGACGCCAGGGGTCGAATAATACGTATGCCACACCTCTTCTTGTGTCACGTAGGTCCTATGATCATTAAATTGCCTAGATCTTCTTCCTATTCTCTCACCCGGATCCTTTTAATTTATTATCTGTCATTACCTTTTTCCGGTATTTTTCGCCTCATTCGTTTGCGAAATATATTTCCTTCCAAATTCGCAAACTTTACCTGTTTCTTTTCTCAAAAACTGAGAATCGCACTAGCATTCTATTACATAGATGTCAGTCAGACGAGAAGTGTTATAATGCATTCCGTCAGACCGGAGAGCCGACAGCCGTCTGCAGTTTCCCCGGGGACAGTGTTTTCTACGGCTGAGTTCTGGGCCTGTAGTGTGATAATTCACTCCACCGGACATGGCAGGCAGACGGAGTGTCTGCATTTTTCAGTAAACCGCGAGCGTTTCGTCAAAATAGCTCTGGCGAAGCGTGAAAATCGCCCATGCCTTGCAGACGGTTGTCTGAGATTTGCAACTCACGCGCGCTCTCGGTCACTGATGGCAGTTACGTCACGCGTTAAGCTGGCGTAGGTGTTTTACACGTAAAAGGGGAGATGATTTCGGAGTTTGAGAAAATGTGGGATTGTTTGCCCCTCTTTTCAAATATCCACCCAGGAGCTGAAATCTGATTTCATTTCAGTCTTCAACATCTTCAGTAGACGGAACACGCGTGCTAGCGAATGAAGCTTGTATAGCGAATTTCATAGTTCTCGTCAGATTTCTGACGAGCTTCTAACTACCTATCTAGTGAATTATCCTAGTCGTGGTGTTACCGTAGTTCTGGGGTGAGATTAATACATTATATCTAGTATTTTGTGAAGTGATAAAGTGTTAAGTCGCTTATTTCATATTTCACTAGTTAGATTTTGCGCAGAGTGCCAAATTTATATAGTCTGTATTATTTTCTAGTGACGTGTTTCAGTGGAAAGCAGAACAAATTATAATTTCTAGCATTAAACAATAATGTAGCTATAATGAAGTTAATTTTACTGCTAAGTAATCAGACGAGATCATATTTTTCTAAACTTACTTATAAATGCTAGAAGCCTCATGAGATGTTGACGGAACACGCACGTGTTCCTAAATTCATGAGGATTGATGATTTTTTTAAAAATATAACTTACTTTACGGGAAATTTAAATGATAAGTCAAGCGGTACGCTTGCAGTTTAAAGATGTAAGTTATATTGGGTACATATTGTAAATTATTTGATATGTGTTCTTTCCTTTTTTTTATATAGTGAAACTGTGGTACCCAACTTTGCCAGCGTTCTAGTACGTGAACATTATTTGTGAAGAAACTAATCACTTTCATTACCTGAACTTTAACAGTTAAATGAAGTAAGAGGCCTTCGCGCCCGAATTAATTCTTCCAGAATAACTCTTCAGTACAGTTCAGCCCGTTGTGGCAAGCAAATATCAGAAACATTCCGACAGAGTTTTTTTGACTAGTATTGTGGTGACCAAATATAGTACCTTCCTGAAAGTAGACACCGATCTGACATTCCTTAAATTCTAGAAACCAAAGCTAATGACATTGTGCTCTGCTAACTTTCGTGCCTGGACAAATTTTATGTGACTTAATCAGACATTCGAAAAATTAGAACACCCAAGGAATCGTTCCCTGAGACAGAGAGTTCAGTACGTCTTTTGGAACTGGGGATTTCTTGGTCGATGACTGCATTTTCGGGTCTGTGTGAAGGTCCTAGAATTTATTATGTTCCCAGAGGCAGCGAGCAAAGTTGTAAGTATAAATGTGAGCACATGGCCATGGCTGAATGAATGAGTGTACGCAGGTCAGAGTGTTATTTTACCGGTGTATATTGTCACCCATTTGCTGTCTTAACTTTTTAATCTGCAGAATTTGTTACAACTGCTAGAGTTTCTTTTTTCTTAGGCTAAATCAGATTATCCAACTCTGTTCATACATTTACGAGAAAGAAAGAAACCTCTTAGACTCAACCCTATGTATCTATAACTCTTTGGGCCATCATCTGTTCTCTTAACGGGGCTGTGGGCTAAACCTAGAGTAAGATTCTAACGGGCTATCATCCTTGTAGCATTTTTCTTGAATTTATGACTATTTGTATATGTTTTTTTCCTTGATTATTTCTTTGGTGTTGTGAGAAGATTTTAAATGATAATTAAAATCTCTCTTCAACTTAGAAATCGTGTTGGTCAGCTCGTTCAAATATATATATATATATCATTGTTATAGTTTTCCCACGTCTGTGTGTTTAACTGTCGTCACGTGTATGTGCGTGTCCGTGAGTAGATAGAGATTTATGTAATATATATCTGTGGTTTAGACTGTCTGACACTTTAAAAGCTGTCGTAGAAGATAGGTGAGAGAGAGAAGAGTTCCCGATTTCAGAGACAGCCTCTATACCACGATTCTATCATCTCACTCGTGGAATTCCATCGCCTTTTCACTAACTCTCACTGTGGCTATCGCTTATTCTAGTCTATACAGAAGGGACCAACCCAAGTCTTAATTCCCCTATCGAAAATCTACGACATCTTGATTGATCGGGTTAACCTCCGACGGTACCATCTTAATACTCCGATGATACGAATAACTGTAGTTGTGGATCAGTTGCTTTGTCACGTCGACGTAGCGAAGACTGTTGGTTTTGGTAAAGTAACGCCACGTTTTTTCTTTTAAGGTCCGCTTAAATCTTTCCACTATAGCTGCTTTGGTATCCTCATTCTCCGTAGTGAAGAAATGCACACCCTCTTATTTAAGGAACTTTAAGAATGTTTTGTTGACGAATTCACTGCCTTTGTCTGTTTGAAAATTTATCGGCTTGCGAATGTTAAAAATTATCTTCACCACTTCTACTAAGGCTTTCCCAGTTTTGGTTTTTAGCGGAACAGCCCACGCAAATTTACTAAACACATCGATACACGTCACTAGATAGGAAAACCCATCGTTGAATTTTCTTAAACCGCGCAAGTCTATTAAATCAGCCTGGAACTATTGATCGATACCACCCGAGATGGTCGCGCGTCTTTTAAATTTTCTACGCACCGGCTTGTGTAAGGTGTACGTATCCTGATGACCTAACCACTCTTCAATTTTTTACGAGTAAGTTTGGTGCTACGTTGCAAGGCAGCCGCGACCCCATAAGAACCGGGTAGTTTCGGCTCGTAGTAATGTTGTTTTAAAATCGTATTCACTTTTTTGGCCATGCTTCCCACTTTGGATTTTTAGTCTTTTTCCTTCTTCTGAGCGAATACGACGATGTTTTTCGCAATTTACTGTCAACCACCTTATTTCGATTAGCGGGTGTGTCTTGTTCGGTCGGGGACTGAAGAGTTTTGTCCACGACCTCGTCTTTAAGTACAGTTGGTGAACCTGGCTGGTCGGTAGTTTGTAATTGTGTTGGTTGTTTAATGTCCACGAGGCCTAGAGGCACGTGACTGTACTGTTCTAGTCGAGTCAAATAGCGCTGCAGTGTTCTTACTTACTTAGTCGTTCCCCATCTACCGTGAGGTGTAGAGGTTTGGAAGAGAGAGCGCCAGACTATCCTATCGACTGTCTTCCTCCTGGCCTGGTTCCATTCTAGTCCTCGGTCCTTCAAAGATTGTCTAATGTTGTCCTCCCAGCGGACTCTGGGTCGTCCTGGGGGTCTGGATCCTTGGCTCTTTGTTTCCCATGCTTGTCGTGGTAGCCGATCTTCTCCCATTCTGCAGACATGGCCAAACCATCTTAGTTGGGACTGTTCTACTTGGGTCTGCAGGGGGTGGGATTTAAGGCCTTGACGTATCGTCTGGTTGCGTACCATGTCTCTTCTTGTTACTTCAGCCACTTCCTCAGATACCTCATTTCTGAGGTTTGGATCTGGCTTTTGTGGGTTGTAGTCATTGCCCATGACTCGCATCCATATGTCAAGACTGGGACATAGGTGGAGCGGTATACAGCCATCTTCGTTTTCTTACCAACCTCTCTCTTGCTGAGGAATCCTCGATTTATGGCCTGAAAAACTCTCCCAGCTGCTGCTTTTCGAGTGGTCAACTCTTCTTTGATGCCTCCCTTTCGGTCAATAATAGCTCCGAGGTATTTAAAGTGGTCTACCTGCTCCAGGACCTGTTCTCCCAGCTTAATCTGATGTCTTCTTTCTTCTCGTGATATCACTATGGATTTTGTCTTAGAGCTGCTGTTTTTAACCACGGGAGAACCATGCGACCGAGCCCGCTGAAAAAACCCGCTAAGCCATGCCCTCTTTGACTTCTGCCTCCGATAAACACTGGCATCCCGTGTCCAGCTTGGTTGCAGTAAAATTCCTCGTACATTTTGGGGTTTCGTTGTATTGGTACGTGTCTAACCATTTTTTCTATTCGAAATCAAACCGTCTGTGAGTTCGGAAATGTAGCGTCAACGCCAAAGCTCCGCTAGTGAATGGGATAGTCTTACCCTGATCATTAGTTAAAAGTATTTCCACGGTGTCAAACGAAAAACGACTCACGGGTACGTAGTGCCGTTTGTCGTAAATCCTAAAAACCGAAGCGGTAGTCCTGTCCAAAATAGGGACAGTCCGTAACAAAGGGACAGAGGCATCCCCAACGGGTCTCGCCGCTACGAGGTCGCAGTACACGTAGACATTTTTCATGTCGCTATCCATTTATACTTCAGTCTCTCCTCGTATTATTGGGTCGACGTCTGTTACGATCGAGGCGGGCAATCCTAACATGTGTTTCAACGTCTCGCTAATTCTAACTTTAACCCCCGGTTCATACAGATTCAAGGTGACCTTATTATTGTTAAAATGGAGTCTAACTCGGGCTTTTTCATTCACATCCGTGCCTAAAAGCAACCGATTCAACTCATCGATAAGCGTGTCGGGTGAAGTGTATAGACCGGCGGGTAACGTGAGTATTATAGGTGTTTTTCCCTCGTCTTTGTTTGGGAAGTAATGTATCCATACTTCATCCTCTAGCACGTTATAATAACTTTTGGGGAATTGAATCTCAACCAAGCCAACCTCGTAACGTGAAGTCAATTCTATAGTCTTTGGCAATTTGACGAAAAAGTGACCGGCGTTATTGTTCGGGTATATTTTCATCGAGGCATTGCTCGGTAAAGCCACGTAAAAACTCATCCTATCTTAGGGTTAGGTAACATGTAACCCAGACAACTGCTCATTAAGGCGATCCAAAACTTGCCGTCAGGACTCTCGGCATTGTTCCGACTCAGATTGAATAACGAGACCCCGATGACGACATATATAACGATCATCTGACAAATTAAAACTATCTCTAGCCGCGGAACTAGTTTCCCAAAAAAAAGGCCAGAACGAGGTTCTCGTGGCCTTGGGAGGGGGTGACCGCAAAACTGGGGTGCTCACTTCTTCTATCTCCATCAGTCTTGCTAGTTGTTTGGAGGAAATCCAGCTATTGAATGACGAGTTATAACCAAACCATTTGACTAAATACTCTTTAACACCTCTTACACCTCGCCGTTCTTGCAAAATGGACTCGATTCGATAAACTATTTTGTCACCGACCCGTTGCAGCTCTTCTTGGTAAAAAGACCCTTTCAATTCCTCCCCACCATCGTCTTTAAGCACGTAAGTGACCGGTCTTGTCTGGTTTAGTCCGCTGACCGTAAACAGTTCTTCTGTCCACACCGGCGTATAACCCTTTTTAAAAGTTTGTTTGGCTTGCGCGAGCCGCACGCGATCACCTGCTTTAAAATAGACTTTTTCCGGTGACGCCAGGGGTCGAATAATACTTTTGCCACACCTCTTCTTGATTGATCGGGTTAACCTCCGACGGTGCCATCTTAATACTCCGATGATACGAATAATTGTAGTTGTGGATCAGTTGCTTTATCACGTCGACGTAGCGAAGACTGTTGGTTTTGGTAAAGTAACGCCACGTTTTTTCTTTTAAGGTCCGCTTAAATCTTTCCACTATAGCTGCCTTGGTATCTTCATTCTCCGTAGTGAAGAAATGCACACCCTCTTCTTTAAAGAACTTTAAGAATGTTTTGTTGACGAATTCACTGCCTTTGTCTGTTTGAAAATTTATCGGCTTGCGAATGTTAAAAATTATCTTCACCACTTCTACTAAGGCTTTCCCAGTTTTGGTTTTTAGCGGAACAGCCCACGCAAATTTACTAAACACGTCGATACACGTCAATAGATAGGAAAACCCATCGTTGAATTTTCTTAAACCGCGCAAGTCTATTAAATCAGCCTGGAACTATTGATCGATACCACCCGAGATGGTCGCGCGTCTTTTAAATTTTCTACGCACCGGCTAGTGTAAGGTGTACGTATCCTGATGACCTAACCACTCTTTAATTTTTTACGAGTACGTTTTGAACTACGTTGCAAGGCAGCCGCGACCCCATAAGAACTGGGTAGTTTCGGCTCGTAGTAATGTTGTTTTAAAATCTTATTCACTTTTTTTGGCCATGCTTCCCACTTTGGATTTTTAGTCTTTTTCCTTCTTCTGAGCGAATACGACGATGTTTTTCGCAATTTACTGTCAACCACCTTATTTCGATTAGCGGGTGTGTCTTGTTCGGTCGGGGACTGAAGAGTTTTGTCCACGACCTCGTCTTTAAGTACAGTTGGTGAACCTGGCTGGTCGGTAGTTTGTAATTGTGTTGGTTGTTTAATGTCCACGAGGCCTAGAGGCACGTGACTGTACTGTTCTAGTCGAGTCAAATAGCACTGCAGTGTTCGCTGATATAATCTAGCTTTGTCACCCACCGGTAAATCTTCTCGCTCCAAGACTAGTTGCATTTGACTGTCCAATTCTCCTAGGTTATCTCTTAGAGCATCGGGGGTTCTATAAGGTTTTTGAGACTCTAACAAACGAGGGTCCATTAAAATCATTTTCTTGGCCATCTTTTTACATACCTAAGTCACCTTTTAACACAGTTAGTATTGGGGTTAACAACGCGCCTATGAAATCACCAGTTTGTAAAAACTGTTTCCGTCTTTTGAGCGACAATTTCTTCTTGGTGAGCGCTCTCAGGGTGTTTTTGTAACGACGCATACGCCTCTTCTGTGGGGGTGTAAGTGGAACGTTACCTTTTAATACGTTGTGACAACATTCGCAGAGTGTTCCTGTGAGATCGTGTGACGCTGTTTTCATAACAGTCTTGATGGTTGGGGGTTTGGCACTGCCTACAAATTTCAACATTTCGGCATGGCGTTTCATCTTTTCCCACATCTCGTTATTTGGGGACGTAAACGACTTGTTGTTCGTGGGTAAATATTTGGCTGCACAATCTCAACGCATCCGGTGTTGCATGGCGCAGGTTGATTAGCAAATAACCGTGTGGGACCGCCGTCGCGTCTTTAAAGCTTTCTTGGACATAGGCAGTACGACCTGGGTGCATCTGCATGGCTAGATTCGTAATCTGCGAACCGTCTCGGGGGTTTTTGAAAAGCACTATATAATGAGAATTTAAACTAATGGTTCTTTGTTCTTGCCAAATAGGTTTTGCACGATGTAGATCACGCTAATATTGCGATGGTGACTGCCTTTCGTGAATAGTTTAGTTATTCTGTCTTCCGTCTCACTCATCAGATCATCTATAACGAGCAGGCGTTTCTTATCACCTGTCCACTGGTCCATATCCGGCAGTCCTTCAATAAACTGGACTCCGGTCATCGATTTATACATTGACTGCCACTCTCCATAACACCATATAATTTCGTCTGGGAAAGGGATCACCATGTTGTTACGGTGTTTTTATGGATGTCGTCTGCTATAGTTGGCAGTGCGAAATTTTAGGTTAATAGAATTAATATAGATTGATGTTGATACTTCACGGATTAATGAACGCAAAGTACACGGTCAAATTATGACGTGTTAGCGTTGATAAGGTCACGCTTCGTGACTTAGATACCGGACACTTTTTACGTTGTCCGTCAAGCCGTGAAGACGTGTCTTACATTCTTCCAAGGTTAGGCTTTGATAATAGCCGTATTATGTAAATTGATATAAGGACTCAGGGAAAGTCCAGATGATATTATACAGGAGGAATTTATAAGGTTGGTGATTAACCTGAGTTACGGAAGGATCGTTGATAAGTTGTTTGATTTATATTCGTCAACACTTATGCGCTCATTTCTGGCTGTCTGGATCACAGCAGCGCACGTACACAGCCATGATGTTCTGTTGGCATGAATTTGATATGACACGGACGGATAAGAATATGTATTAATTGGAATTCAGATGTCAATTGTATGTTTTACTATGACCAATGCTCATGATGTCGTCATATGTTTTTATCGTAATAAATTGTATCCTGTGGACTCGCAATACCCTTGAACTTATCAAGTCAATATTATTAACTTGTTGATCAGTTCTACCCCAGTATTCGCGTACTATACTATTGAAGCACGATGATCAATTTATGAATGGGAAATAAGAAAATTCAATACATGGCCAGAATTGTGAACACTCTTTATTGATATAATAATTTGGACATTAAGATGCAAGGACAAACTAACTCAACAATAACCAGTCTCAACACCACAACTCAACAACTTCAACAACTGAGCTGCAACACATGTCCCGGATATGTTGCAGGAACCGTTGCACAAAGACAGTTTTCCCACTACCGGTCCGTCCCGCTATCAGGGCTGAGAAGGGGTGTTGCCACCTGAGATCCATGACTAGTAATGATAAATTACACTCATAAACCGGTATTATATTGTTTTCAACAATGTGAGAACCCCTCTTGGTGTAACCCCTATTGGTGTAAACCCAAACACTCAAAAACATTAAACAACACGAGAACCACTGCGGCGTTCTAAAAATCGTTACTCGAGTGAAATGTTAATTCACAACAAATATATTATCATACTCGGTTGTTTGCAACATTAATCTATTGTTATTCCGTCCATTATTCGTTTTTAAAGATAGCGTTTGATATAAAGGCGCTTTTAATATACGTAAAATATCGTATACAATATCATTTTTTTACAATAAAGTGTTACCCGTTTTTGTCACTGAATATATGTTTTTATATACAGTGGTGTCACACTAACAAACAGTGGCACACTGACAAACAAAACATAATTCACATTTTTTTGGTGAAAATGTCCTTCCTTTGTTCAACTTTCATTCTTAAAACGCAATTAATTTTTTTCCACCTGAGACACATCGACAAAATAATTATCTCAATTAAAGAAACTTCGTATTTTTTTGTGACAATGCACGAAAAGATGAACGTAATTACATAATCGATACTAACGGTGTTCCATACTTTTCGAACGTAAAACTCGTGACAAAGCCAAGAAGAGTGACAAAATTTGTGACAAAGCCCGTGACAACGCGCGTGACAGCTTGTACGCGAAATTATGGATTGTGCGCGCGCGCCGTTTTTCACAGATAAACCTTTGTTTTATATTCTTAGACACGCACAGACTCCAGCATTCAGTCTACACTCAGCAACAAAGACACACGTCTTCTGTGAAAGACCGCGAGGAACAAAGACCAGCCGTTGAAGACAAAGAAACAGCCGTCTTTAGAACCAGCCTTCTGTGAAAGACCAGCCACTTAAATCTTACAACTATATGGTAAGTTGTTTCTTTTATATATCTGTGTTTGTATCCGTTTTTTTCGGTATTCGTGTCTGTGTTAGGAAGTTAAAAGTCAGAACATACCCTAATTTTTTTTTATTTTGCAAGCAAGAAACACTAAAACTCGCAGTCATTTAAAAAATAATTTTTTTTTATCCTACCCAGAAACTAGCAATATCTCTGCCATTTCTTTATGTGTAAAAATATAAATTTTTATCTGTTTGTTCGTCTGTGTTTATTTTCGGTAGGAAGTGTTGCTAAAAGTTAATCTTTTTTAAATTATTTTTTTTATTTTGCTAGAAAGATACACTAAAACTAGCAGTCATTTAAAAAAAAAATATATAAATTTTTATATGGCTGTGTCTGTGTTTGTTTTCGTTAGGAAGTTAAAAGTTAAAAAATAAAAATATACCCTAAACTAGCAATATCTACATGGCATTTCTCTATTAAACTAAAAAAATATATATTTTCTGTGTGTGTGTTTGTTAATTTTCGATAGGAAGTTTTTGTTAAATATATAGCCTAAATTTCTTTTTTATATACGCAAGTTTTATTTATTTAAAATAGCATTTTTTAAAAAAATATAAACACAAGGATTTTTTCATATATGTTTAAGGGTTTTTTTTTGTTTCTTAAAATTGTTAAAAAAAACATAGTGTACCTTGTTAATTACTTGAGTTCTCACGCCTTGTATTGTTAAGAAAAACAAGTGTAAAATGTTATTATTAGAATCCACGCCTTGTACACAAAAGCAGCCTCAGGTTCGTGTTGTCCTTTGTTTCAGAAAACATTGACTGTTGGTGACTCATTTTTTTAAATCAATATAGTCGCGCCCTACAAGTCTCACCTGTACGCGAACATAATTTCTACAGTCGACAGACAAAGATTTTTAATAACAAGTCTAAACTTGTACTTGACGAGACAAATTGAACTGGCAGTTGTACCCGGTAATCGGTGAAATAATTACTTGTGATTACTGTTTGGTCGGGACATTGAAAAAAAATTGTCCGTGGTACTTGCAACTTGAGTTGAAAACTTACAACTTTAGTTTAAAACAAAGACATGAGGGCAGATCGATATCATTTGGCGTCGCGAACATAATTGCACGTGGTGCTTGAAAAAAATTACAACTTGAAAACATAAGGACGTGAGGTCCAAATCAATATCACTTGGTCGCGTGAACATAATTGTACTGACAACTTCGCAACTTTTTTATTATAACAAAAGACAACGGTGGTTACAAATCAATTTCATGGCATTGCTTCCACACCGAGACAACGCAAGCGACAACTCGGGGCATTTCTGTACTCAGAAACTGTCTGTTTTCAACTGATAACACAAAGAAAGAAGAGTGTAGAAAAATCTCAAAGGGATTGAAATGCAAAAGTTAATAAAACACTATATTAAAAACTAAAGAGAACATATAAAAAATAAGGACCCGAGCCAGTACAAACTGTTGAGAGACCCCTACTAGAGATAATGTAGTATAAAATATATACAAACACATATTACAATAAAAGACAGCGAGGTTGTAGGGTAAATCATAAAGTCTCATAGTTTGCAGTCGTGAGAAAAGATCAATACGACTCATCGCGTGTCGCTGTCTGCGGGCGTGAAAATAATTACAAGCTGGGTTATAGGTCCAAATCAATATCATAAATTGTCTGCTTCCAGTTTTATATTTATGGTACTTTTACATCACAGAATTAAAAAAAACTGTCTTTCACTTGATATCAGAAAGAGATGTACACTTGTTATAAGAGTGCGCATTTGTATATACCTGCCTAGGTATCTGTGTCTGAGTGTGTGTGCGCGATTGTGTATGTGTGTGCGTGCGTGTGTGTGCACGTCTGTGTGTGTGCGTGGGTGTGTGCGTGTGTGCGTGCGTGCGCGTGTGTGTGTGTGCGCGTGTGCGCGTGTGTGTCTGTGTGTGTGAGGGAGTGTGCTCGCGTGTGTGTGCGTGCGTTTGTGTGTGTGTGTCTGTGTCTGCGTGCGGGTGTGTGCGCGTCTATGTGTGTGTGCGTGTGTCTGTGTGTGTGTGTGTATATACCTGCCTAGGTATTTGTCTGTGTGTGTGCGTGAGCGTATATACCTGCCTAGGTATGTGTGTGTGTGTGTGTGTGTGTCTGTCTGTCTGTCTGTCTGTCTGTCTGTCTGTCTGTCTGTCTCTCTATCTGTCTATAATTCTGGGTTAACTGATTAGTTTGTTACATGTATTTTTAATTTTTATTTAATTTTTATTTTTAATTTAATTTAATTTAATTTTTTTTTTATGTCAAACTTCTTATCTAAATCTATTTTGTTTTAATTTTTCTATTTCACAAATGCCTTCGCCTCAACCCGAGAGCCGGCGCTATGCGTGCTCGGACTGTGAGCGCGTTTTTACCAGGGACCGCAATCTAACTCGGCATATGCACTCGGTGCATGGGGAGCAAAGACACGCGTGCTCTCTGTGTGGTGAAAACTTCACTTTAGCGGCTAACCTGAAACGCCACACAGAGAATAAGCACGGGCCCGTTTCAACTACGGAAGCATCACCACAAACCACATCAGTAGGACAAAATAGCCTGGTGTGTACCCGATGTGGAAAGACTTTCACCCGGCGTGACGATCTATTACGCCACAGCAACACCGTCCACTCGCTATATCTGTTTTCTTCTGAGCTCGGTGGTAACAACTTTACCCGAGCTGATAACTTACAGGTCCACACACTGCAGCATCACGCCTCTGTCCGTACGCAGACTCCAGCAGGCGCGTCCTTCAAACCATTTTCCTCACCAGCATCTGCAACAAGCCCATTCACATCAGCATCACTATCAGAAGCCACAACATCTTCAACACCGGGAGCGCCGGCCAAAGTCTCTTCGAGAAAACCAGCATTTTCATCAGCGCCGGCCACCTCGGCGCACAACTATCAACAGACACTATCATCAGGAGCGCCGGGCACCTCGTCTCACCGCTATCAGCAGACACTATCACCAGCTGCAATAATCCCCCACCTCATATCACCACTACCTACACACACTAACTCCCCAACCTCAGCGCACCAGCAGACACTATCATCAGCTGCAACATCGACTCATCCCTATCAGCAGACACCAATTACCCCCACCCCGGCTGCAACAATTTCCTCATCATCAACTGCAGTCCAGACCCCAAACAAACGCTCAAGACCTAGTCACCACGGCCCAAAACAAAAACCTCGCCTGTCCTCTGACCAAGACAGTTTACGAGACACACCGTCTGACCTTAGACAGATATACACAGACAACTGGTCAGCCATCAACACACACAACAACCTCAACAAATACTTGTCCACCTTCACCTTTTTTCATAGACCAGACAATACACAACCCATAAATTGGTATTATTTGCTTAGACCAATCTTTAATCAACAAACAAATCGATTCAAAATTAATTACAGCCACCCCTCAATATTACGCCATAGATAAACCAACGACCTCCGCTTTTACCCCACCTCCCACAACAATGCGTGTGTCTTGGAAAACCCTCATCTTGTCAATAACATAACATATTTCAACTCTTTTGTCTCACAATTACACGACAGTGACACTCTTACAAACGCACAGTTAAACCGACCCAACACAAAATATTTCGTCGAATCTATACCTTCCACCTCCTTTTACCTTTATCACATCCAAGAGCATCCTATTGGGTGTTGTTCAGCAGATATCCCAGCATACATCGCCGACAATAAACACATTAATACATTACAATACGATTCACACTCAAAGCCTTACACTGATAACTTTTGTTTTTTTAGATGTCTGGCGGTTTTTAGGGGGTCTCCCGTTAAGAATGTTAATAAAACCACGCGCCGGTTTCTAGACCAGTGGCAAACACACCAGGGTATCGAGTCCTTCCTCCATTTTCCCGGCGTAAATTTAACCCACATTCCCTCATTAGAAAACTGTTTTAAAGTAAATATAGACATCTTCGAGGTTGACGACGCACAAACCCTTTCCCCCAAACTCAGAGGTAGTGCTAGTTATAAGGAAACGTTGCGTCTTTTAATGTATAAATTCCATTTCATGTATATAGCTGATATAGGTAGGGCAGCAAACTCTTTTTCGTGTCCCAAATGTGGGAAATTAAGGAAGTTTTTTAGGTTTATGAAAAGACATGAGAAAACGTGTACAGGGGGTAAGCGGGTGGAAATATTTAAAGGTGGGGTTTATACCCCACTGGACACCATTTAGGAATCGATCGCAGCGCAGGGTATAGATGTCGACACAAAATTCGTGTTTCCCTATCGGGCAACATTTGATTATGAATGTTTTTTCGCCACCTCTGTAGGAACGGGGACCGGGGGTAGCGTAACTACCTTTTTGTCAAAACACGTGCCTCTGTCTTGTTCGGTCGCTTCCAATGTCCCCGGGTTGGAAGAACCTGTTTGTTTTATCACAACAGGCGATTCTCAAGACTTGGTCAATAGAATGCTTGACCATCTGACCCGAATCGCCGAGGCGTCTTACGCCATCTTACGTGAGCGTTTTGATGAGGTATATACTCAATTCGGTGATTTGGAGGTCCACATCGAGAGACTCGATGATTATTTGCGAGAGCTCCCCGTTTTAGGTTTCAACTCGGGGAAATACGACGTAAACGTTATAAAACCTTACCTAATAAAGTATTTTCTGACCGAGACTTTAAATATTTAGTAAAGAGAAATAATAACTTTATGTGTATCGCTACCCCCCAGTTAAATTTTTTTAGATATAATCAATTACCTAGCCCCCGGTTTTAGTTATAGTAAGTATCTGGCAGCCTATAAAGTGACAGAAACTAAAGGTTTTTTCTGTTACGAGTACATCACCGATTTAGACAAGTTAAAAGAAACGGCGCTACCACCTTACTCGGCCTTTTTTCCCTCCCTAAAAAATTTTAACATTTCCAGTACCGAGGACGCCGAATGTCAAAAGGTGTGGGTCAATAACCACATGGTCACGCGGCGCGATTTTCTGACTTGGTATAATAACAAGGACGCAGTGCCCTTCTTAATCGCTTTAGAACAGCAAGTTAGTTTTTACGCGGGTTTAGGGGTAGATATGTTTAAAGACGCCATTTCGGTGCCCGGGGTAACCTTAAAGTACTTATTCAAAACCCTCCCGTCAAATACATATTTTTATTTATGCTCGAAGCGGGAGCAAGATTTACACCACACTCTGAGACAAACTATAGTTGAGGGTCCGTCAATAATCTTTCATAGGTTCCATGAGCAAGACAAAACACACATTAGAGGCGGCAAAGATGTACATAGCATTAAAGGTTTTGACGCCAAAGCTCTTTATTTGTGAGCGCTTATGCAGAAAATGCCCACTGATTTTCCCATTAGAAGAAACAGGGAGGATGGTTTCAGGTACCACAAGGTCAATAAATACACCGTGCAGTGTGTTCCCCGACTCCCTAAAGGATCATTTTTCGGAAATGACGCCCATTAAAAAAAAATGTTGACGTCACGAGAGATGATATTGGAGCTTTCATGCGTGAATACGCAGAAAAAAATAAACTCCTGACTACCCCCAGAAGAACGTTGATCGGTAGTTACGTGGGTGAAAAAATTATGTTGTCGACTCCTCTGCTTCGTTGGTACCTGGCCAAGGGCTTAGAAGTCACGCGTATATACCAGGTGATTGAGTATACGCCTGCAACTTGTTTCAAGCAGTTTGGAGATACTGTCTCCGACGCCCGTCGACAGGGGGATATAGATGATGTTTACGCCATAACGAGCGAAACTATGAAGTTGTTAGGGAACGCTGCTTATGGCAAAACCCTGGCCAATAAGGCGAAACACGTAGAGGTCTCGTACACGACGGGGGAGGGGACGTCTAAATTAATAAACTGCCACCGGTTTAGAAAGATGAGTTTAGTGATGGATGACATTTTCGAGGTAGAAATCGTTAAAAAGAAAATTAGTTGGGACCTACCCGCGCAGATAGGTTTTTTCGTCTACCAGTACGCCAAATTGAGAATGTTAGAATTTTATTACGACTGTCTAGATAGATTTGTAGATAGAGCAGACTTTCAGTTATGCGAGACTGATACAGATAGTATGTACTTGGCCCTTAGCGCGAATAACTTAGCGGACGTTGTTAAACCGGCTATGCGACACGAATTGTATAGCGCCTACGACCAGTGGTTCCCCGCCGAAGTGTGTCCCGAACATAGATCCGATTTCATAGCTAGTGAGGGTAAAACGCGACTCATTTGTCAAAAATGCCGCGACCAAAAATTGTTTGATAAACGAACACCAGGCATTTTTAAATTAGAATATGAGGGAAGTGGGATGGTTTCCCTCTGTAGCAAAACGTACCACTGTTTTGGCGATTACGACAAAACCACCACTAAAGGCCTGAGTAAACATCACAACACACTAGACAAAAACAGGTTTTTAGCTTTACTCAACACCCAACAAGCGCAGGGCGGGAAAAATGTCGGTTTCAAGACACACAACTCCGCCATCTACACATACGAGCAACACAGAAATGCCCTGTCCTATTTCTACATCAAAAGACAGGTACACGCCGACAACGTCACCACATCCCCCCTCAACATCTAAAAAAATATCTCTGTACACAACACCAAACCAACCAAAAAAACAATACCACCTACACGCACGCGGGCACACACCCCCAACATCACAACTCTCTGTCCTAATTTTACACCAAAAGACAGGTATGTGACGACATCTCCCTTCACGTTTTTTAGATATTTGTTCTGGGCTGCAGCTGTATCTTCTTGTTACTTCAACCACCTTCCATAGATACCTCATTTCTGAGGTTTGAAGCTGGCTTTAGTGTTTTGTTGTCACTGCCCACGACTCGAATTAATAAATCAAGACTGGAACATAGGAGAATTCACAGACTTTTATAAATGGGTTCTTTCGCAGATTAAAAGGGCTTAAATGGTATGACAACTTCACACATGTGGAAATTAAAGAAAGAATCAGACTAAGATCAGCGGAATAAGATGTTAGGAAAAGACTCTGACGTTGAACATGACACACATTGACGAGGAAATATGATAGCCTTACAAGGCAGTTTTTTTCTAGAATACAAGGATAAGAAAAATAGTAGGAAGAGTAAAACCACGTAGAGAAGGGAACTGGAGGGAAAACATAACAAGGATAAAGAAGACATCGAAACACCTTGAACTGATGACAAACGACAGAGGGAGGGGGCATGGCGTAAATTTGTTGATGGCCAATGTCTCTGTGGCGGAATAGCCTACCCTGCTTTGCAGTAGTGGTCCAACAGTGGCCAAAACTCAAGAGTATCTAATATGGGCTTCAAAGGTGTCTACCTTCTCACAAGATTACTCTTGGCAGATTTTTACATAGAAGGGTAATGACGCTTTTATCTCAATGACGTATCCACTAGATATTCATATAAGCGAAAACAATGCTGTATTGGCTGAGCACTTTAATTCTAGAATCTGCCGACAACCTTTTGTGAAGAATTAAGCAATGATTAATCTTAGCTCGTTCAAGCCCCCACCTCTGATTTACTCAGTGGAATTCTTATTATTTTGGTATAGCTTTGTTTAGAATGTGTGTAGTAAATTGACTGTGACAAACATGCAGTACATTTAAAATGATTAAATCGAAGTTAAATTTGTAAAATTACAAATCACAAAATTAATAATCACTTGAGTTTAACAGTTTGAAAATAATTGAATAGTGTAAAAGAAAGGGTTCATCATTGATTGATAGTAGGTCCTATGAAAAAAACTTCACTTTGGCAGCTTATATATTGCACTTAGCTGACAGTGGTTGTTTCTGCTCCCGCTGGGTTTGTTCTTTTTACACTGCTCACGCTCGTCGCTAGTCAAGATTATTGGGTGCAGCTCGTTTCCATGAGTGTAAGGGAGAGTCTATAAAGTTGGTCCTTCGTCTTAAAGCTTAGGCCACTGTTCCCTTCTTGTTCCAGAGATAGTACCCTTCAACTGGTACCACCACCAACAACTATGCTAAAAGGATAGAATCGAAACGTTCTCCTGAGTATTGCATTTCCCGACACATACGTATGTGTTTTCTTTCTTATTCCACCATCCCATTTACGCAGAATTTACCCTCGATTAGAATTAACTTTAATCCCTCGAGAGAAAACTTTCTTTACATTTAAATTGAATAGCTTTTATAGTTACTTTACATTTAAATGAAAAGGTTAATAGTACAGATATAGTGTTTATATTTACATTTGCACTGATTGAAAAGTGTTCACAATATAAATTTAATATGTTTTCATTTATGTTTACACTGATTTGAAAAGTTTGAAACTTCCATTAATTTTAAAGTGAATATATTAACATCGACATTTACACTGGTTTGAAAATGTAAGTATTGTAATTAAAATGTACATCATTTCTTTCATCTTTCCCTCCCTGCTCTGTATAAACTTGGGATTACCTTTTGCTTTTAGTTCTCTTTAAGAAACTAGCAATAAAGCAATCACCAGCCCGTGCAGTGGTGGTTCATGAAATCAACATTATATGCGCTGAGGTTGCCAGCCTCAAATGACTGGGACATCCAGTAGCGATTTTCACATATTAGTATTTACATGGTAATATATACATATTAGTTCACATGTTAGTAATGAAAATATAGAATGTAAAATGACAACTTACGTCAATCCAGGCTCACAAACGTTTTTGCTCAAATGAATGAAGTTAAGGCACTAACCGATGCCTTTTTACACGTATTCTTGGGGTCGTTAATTTATCTTTAATTCCCTCTCTTACTTCGTGTTCAGTTTCCTCAGATATTTCAGTTGTCCTTACTTAAAATGATAGAGATTTCCTGGGCTATTTTGTAAGTCCTGATAAATACTCCAATAAAAAGGTCTGATAAGATGGAATTCTGAATGATAGGCTTCACTCGGGCAAGGTCTGATTGTGTCGTCTTGGCAACCGATTATCACAGTAAATTTGACTGACTGAAGTGTCAGGTTATATTCACTGTCCTCCCCCACTCTGTTTGTTATGGAGCTAAGTAAAAGCTCCAATCATTTCAAACAAGCTAGTTTGGTGGTGGTTGGGGGGCGACTTCAACATATTCCTAACATGGAAAAAATTTCAACATAAGGTAGGGGTCACGTTTTCCGTGTATGGCATGAAAATATCCCTGGCAGGCGAACTCACCAACACATCTGTAAACTCACACGACAATGTGTTCCAGATGTAACAATTTATTACTTTATCAGAAAGTAATCTATTCGCAGACGAGTAATCTTGTTATCTGTCCCGCACTCTGTCCTTTATCAGCGATTCAAGCAAACACGCTGGCGATTGTAGGGCTAATCTGTAGCGGTCAAGTTTTGGTACATGTCGTAATTTTATTTGAGATAGGTCTTAGAAATAGTGGTCCCGTCCGAGTGGGAAATGATAGTGAAGGCTCTGTGATTGTAAGGGTAAAGAAATGGATAGTTGATTCACAAGGGTGCTGAAAAAAGTAAGGACAGTCTCTGAAATCGGGTAATTTCTCCGATCTGCCTATCTTACGACAATTTTATTTATCTGTAGACTCCTAAACCTCTCCTGGCTAAACAATCTTAGCCAGTTACTCAACATTCAGGTACACACACCAGTTTGGTGCTACAAACACACGGACGTGAATACAAACTACATATAACAGATATGGGTAATGGGTCGGCCAACACAGTAATTTAAGGTTTATATTGTTTATTATCATTTAAACCAAAATCACAACATTTAGCATGGTACAGTCAAAGATCATAGTTACAGAAAAAATTACAAATAACAAGGTTGGGGGGGGGGTGGGGGGGGGGGGGGGCTGGGGGTTTGAAGAGTAGTATCCCAATATGCCCTTCCCGCTTGTGTAGACAAAAAAAACCAGTCCAAAGACAAGTGGTTATCAGAAAGAGATAATTTAACCCAAAAGATAGATTAATTTATTCTGATAGGGGGTTTTACAATATTTGGTATGGGGTGTAGGAACAGAGTCCTAGTATTCTCCAAGTTATCCCTTGACTAAGCAGATTAAGGGAGGGGAAATAAGAAAAGGTAAGCAACCCCACTTAAAGAGAACAATACAAGGAATACAGTATAAGGATATTTACCAAGTAAAGAGAATTATAAGTTTAGCTAATATATCTCATTCATTCATGCACGCTAGCGATGGCCATCACACCCATTCACACTTACCGATCGTTGAATCTGGCACTCCATAGAATAACACAAACAGGCAAGTAAATACTCAACAAAGAGCGTGATGACAAAGAACTGACCAGTGAGTATATCCATCAACAGCTTCAGTGGCAATTGTTCTTCTCCAGTTAATTTACATAATTTATTGCTTTATGAGTTTTAAATGTTCTTGGGTTGCTTTATCTCATGTAACTTTAGAGAGCGAGACCGCACAGGACCGCCACAAGAAGATTATATTTAAAGGTTCATAAAATTATGGATAATAGAAGAACCGAGTCTGGAGGACTCTATAATTGCTGGGACGCAAAGGTATATGATCATCCTATGTGAAAAAAATTGAAAACATGAAATCATACACCCAATACTAATCATATTCTGACGCGCGCTAAGTCTACAGTTAAGACTATTTTAAACACTAGCGTATTCAGTTATATATTTAAGAAAAACTCTCCGCGAGTCTAATGGTTAAAAACACACGTATATACAGAACTAAACTGTATTAATTGGTTATAAATCCCTTAGCGGCTTCAAAATAAATTTAAGCATCTATTATATTGGGAAATAACGTATAGATATATCATTTAATTTACAACTGGAAACTTTTATGATGGGTTTATTTAATAGTTTTAAATTAACACAAAATCCAGTGAAATAAAATGAAAGAACTAGACCACTGATCAATTGAAACTAAAATATTACCGCTTTCACAAACAGAATGAATTAAAGTCTCCAATATAGAAGATATCCGCGAGAAATCTTGTTCTATAAGCTAGTACTTTTATTCAGACTCTCTGGCGCAAATGATAAACGCATTCTTCAGTGGTCTCAATATATAATTAAAGAATTGAAGGATCACGGGGACACGCGAACTTTCACAACTTTTTTGATATCAGGGGAATTCTGCGTTTCTGCGCCGCTGCAAAGCTTTCTGACTCCCCCCCTCCCCCGTCTCTGTTCGACCGCCAGCGCTTTCCGCTCTCTTCTTTGTTTCGCACTGATGTGCTAGACTAAGGCGTGAAACTGCTTCGTCTGTTCTGGGGACCACCGCTGCCTTTGAGGATATTTCTCTCCCGATAAGCTTTGGCAACTCCTACAAGGCGGGGTGCCAGAAAGGTGTAGAGAAATGCTTGATTATCATCGCTCTAGAGATGGACAGTAGGCGTGGTTTAACCTCCCCTTTAAGACAAAGCGATTTCCTGGATGCACGCATGATAACTGTCTACATATTAATTAGCCCACGTTGTAGAATTCCACGTTGCTATTGTGCATGCTAATGAGCCCGCGTGGAATCCACGTTGAATATTGTGTTTCACACAAATCCAGGGGCTGCAATGCTATTCGGGGCTACTATCCTTTATCATCCATCAATTCAGGGACTTCAATTTTCATACTCTACGTCACGGTAGTTGCTCTTTGTCTTCTGTTCAGACGTCTGAAAGATTATATTCTGTCATTTGTTTCAAACATCATTGCACACTGTTTTATGCACAAGTCAATATTTTCTTCTTTTTTTGAAGTTTGAGAAAAAACTAAACGCTGGCTTTGACGCTAAAGACAACACATTCAGAAAACAGGCTTAAAGCGTTACAGAGCCGGTCTTCTTCTGGAATTCTCACGATAAGACAAATAGGCTGGAGACCGAAAACCACGTGGAACAGAGAACTGGAGACATACAAGAAGTGGGCAAAAAAAACCTTGAACGTCTGGCGGAGAACAAAAAGGTTTGATAGAGAACAGAGAAGGTTTGACAGCTGGCAGAGAACAGAGAAGGTTTGACAGCTAGCAGAGAACAAGAAGGTTTGACCGCCGGCAGAGAACAAAAAGGCTTGACAGAGAACAGAGAAGGTTTGGCAGCTGGCAGAGAACAGAGAAAGTTTGACAGCTAGCAGTGAACACGAAGGTTTGACAGCCGGCAGAGAACAAGAAGGTTTGACAGCCGGCAGATAACAAGAAGGTTTGACGGCTGGCGGAGAACAAAAAGGTTTGACAGAGAACAGAGAAGGTTTGACAGCTGGCAGAGAACAGAGAAGGTTTGACAGCTAGCAGAGAACAAGAAGGTTTGACAGTTAGCAGAGAACAAGAAGGTTTGACAGCTGGCAGAGAACACGAAGGTTTGACAGCTGGCAGAGAACAGAGAAGGTTTGACAGCTAGCAGAGAACAAGAAAGTTTGACAGTTGGCAGAGAACAAGAAGGTTTGACGGCTGGCAGAGAACAAGAAGGTTTGACAGCTGGCAGAGAACAAGAAGGTTTGACAGCTGGCAGAGAACAGAGAAGGTTTGACAGCTGGCAGAGAACAAGAAGGTTTGACAGCTGGCAGAGAACAGAGAAGGTTTGACGGCTGGCAGAGAACAAGAAGGTTTGACAGCTGGCAGAGAACAGAGAAGGTTTGACAGCTAGCAGAGAACAAGAAGGTTTGACAGCTGGCAGAGAACAAGAAGGTTTGACAGTTAGCAGAGAACAAGAAGGTTTGACAGTTAGCAGAGAACAAGAAGGTTTGACAGCTGGCAGAGAACAGAGAAGGTTTGACAGCTGGCAGAGAACAGAGAAGGTTTGACAGCTAACAGAGAACAAGAAGGTTTGACAGTTGGCAGAGAACAAGAAGGTTTGACAGTTAGCAGAGAACAAGAAGGTTTGACAGCTGGCAGAGAACAAGAAGGTTTGACAGTTAGCAGAGAACAAGAAGGTTTGACGGCTGGCAGAGAACAAGAAGGTTTGACAGCTGGCAGAGAACAAGAAGGTTTGATAGCTGGCAGAGAACAGAGAAGGTTTGACAGCTGGCAGAGAACAAGAAGGTTTGACAGCTGGCAGAGAACAGAGAAGGTTTGACAGCTAGCAGAGAACAAGAAGGTTTGACAGCTGGCAGAGAACAAGAAGGTTTGACAGCTGGCAGAGAACAGAGAAGGTTTGACAGCTAGCAGAGAACAAGAAGGTTTGACAGCTGGCAGAGAACAGAGAAGGTTTGACAGCTAGCAGAGAACAAGAAGGTTTGACAGCTGGCAGAGAACAAGAAGGTTTGACAGCTAGCAGAGAACAAGAAGGTTTGACAGCTGGCAGAGAACAAGAAGGTTTGACGTGCATCTATTGATTGCCTAAGCTCCTTAGGACATTGAAGAGTGGAGTTGAAGGTGATGATGGTGTTGATAAGATTTTCAGTCAAATCTCTTCCTGTGGTGTTACTTACTCTTCATAGACACAGGAACGTGTAAGTTGTTTCTATATTGTTGATTTTTTTAGTGTACCTACACATGTAAGATAGATATAAACGTTCGTACTTTCTTATCTCTAAACAGCATCATTTTTATTTGCCCTCCTTAAAGAGCATGGAACCACCGATACCGCCGTTCCTTCGCAGAAAGTCTGCATCAAGCATTCACATGCTCTTGTAATGGTGGTTTATGTTTTATATGATGAGGTTTATGTTTTATATGATGATGTTTATGTTTTATATGATGAGGTTTATGTTTTATATGATGAAGTTTATGTTTTATATGATGAGGTTTATGTTTTATATGATGAGGTTTATGTTTTATATGATGAGGTTGCCAGCCTCATATTAGACGTTTGTTTGACATGCCTGAGTGTGCAGTAATCCTGTTCATACTTTATCTCTTCTGAGATCCAATAGAACTACATGGGACTTCTTGTTTTAATGCGCCAGTATAAATGTCTGGGAGTGTGATAACTGGAGCCAGTTACTGACTGACTGTATTAGATTTTTGTTTTGCTTATTCATAGTTTTGTTGCGAATTCTCCGTCCGGTCTCCCAAAAATTCTTCCTTCAGTGCTTCAGTTTCTTCACCCATGGATCATCTATGTCAATATGTAGATATTTTTTTCTACAGCTGACTTTCCTAGTTTTCATTATGTCTCTACTCAAATAATTGCCCCTACATTTGTTGCTTGTTATCATATTTGAAGCACTTATCTTATGCGAATAACAATTCATGTTTTACTTAGATCTATATTAGCTTCTTGTATGACTTAAACCACTGTATGTAGATGAATTTATTTTTTCAACTACGGTACCAATAAATTTGAAACAAGTATAGCGATTTGTGCTTTCCTATAAAAGTCGTTTAATATTTCTTAAATTTCTCACGAATCAAGACCGTATCTGACATGCATATTCACGAGAAAGATTACAAATACGATGTTGTTGAGCTTAGTCCTTATCGAAGAGCCATGTAAGTATTTCATAAACAATCAAGTCAAGGACATCTGAAGTCAACAAGATAGTAATAAAGACAAGATAAAGTCAAATCATTGACAGTACATGCGATTATAACGTGCTAGTTTTCAACACATTTACAAATTATCGTGGTTGTGTTAACTTCAAATCTTTTGAAAGTTATAGATACACATTCTATCTTCTTCCTTCTACCGCTTTTCATTAATAACCGTTAGTTCAGTGCAAAAAGACTTGTTGCTTAGTTGTGTTGTGTTTTAAAATATCTGCCACCCCCTAGATTTATCTTCTTTGGAGACCATGTCTTCTCCTTACAACTTCTAATCTGATGTTGTCTATCCTGCGAGATGGTCGGGGCTCTACCCTACAGTTAAACCACTATTCAGGAACGGGGGTGGATCTACTGTTTTGGTCATGCAGGAGTTCACGGCAATGAGAGACAGACTTGCATCGAGACCACCAATAGTGGGGACATTGGATATGGATAACTTAGAGATACTAAGGGCAATTAACTATCGCCTCTTAGAGCACGAGGAGCCACGGTAGCACAGTGGTTAGTGCACTGGCTTCTTAGCTCGGTGGTCCATGGTTCAATCCCCAGTTGAAGTGGGATTTTTTTAGACCGCAAACGGCTCCGGGGTCGACCCAGCCTCACGAATTAGGTACCAGAGCAACTCTGGGAAGGTTAAGGCGGCCGGCGTGAAGCTGACCACATCACCCCTAGTGTGCCGATAGTCAAGAAAATATGGGCCGGTACATTTGTGGTACTGATTTTTATTATATGCTGTCAATTATCGCACTTTTCTTTCTGTCTTTCTTTCTTTCCTCGTTATTTTCTGCTAAGTAGCGGATATTTGATTTTATCAAATCACAATGTAGGTGATAAATATCACATTTGCAATGAGCGGCTGATATGATACATCACATTTGCTTGGCGCTACACAGATTTGTTGGTTATAGGCGCGGCAGATTAACACGTACATCGGCCAGCGCTATCGGCTTAAATCACCGATAAGACACGGAGTTTGCGTACTCATACGATAGATTCATAACAACATTGAGGGGAATATAACCTGACCATTTTCGCAGTTTCATCTCACTGTGAATTTCAAATTCGCCGAGACAACCTCAGACCTCGCCAGAGTGGAAGACTAGCTTCAAAATTCCTCTTTGTTAACCGGACCTTTTATTGAACCAGATAAGACTTTAAAAAAGCACAGGAAATCTCTTTCAAATTTTAATAAGGAATCCCGGGACTAGGAAACTGAAGAAACACAGAGTCAGAGGGGAATCTATTATAAAATTAAAGACATTTTACAAATGTAATGTAAAATTAAAGTGCATTGTCATTCTGTTTTATTACTAACATGTGAACTAACATATATATATATATATATATATATATATATATATATATATATATATATATATATATATATATATATATATATATATATATATATATATATATATATATATATATATCTTACCATGTGAAGTTTAATATGTGAAACTCGCTATTGTTTGTCAAAGTCATTTGAGGCTGGCAACCTCAGTATCTAAAATGATGATTCATGAACCACCACTCATGATTGCTTTATTGATAGTTTCGTAAAGAGAACAAAAAACATAAAGTAGTTCCAGGTTCCATATGGAGCAGGGAGGAAAAGATGAAAAGAAATGATGTACATTCTAAGAATAATACTTATATTTTGAAAGCAGTGTCAATGTCCCTATAACCATATTCACTTTAAAATTAATGTAAGCTTTCAAGCTTTAAACCAGTGTAAATGTCTATGTGAAAATATTCATTCTAAATAATAGAAGTTTCAAACTTTTCCACAAGTGTAAATGTAAATGAAACATAAAGGAATTTATATTGTGAACACTTTTCAAACAATAGAGATGTAAATGTAAAAATATTATATCTGTACGTTTAACCTTTTCATTTAAATGTAATGTAAAGCCAAAGCTATTCAGTTTAAATGTAAACGAAGTTTTATCCCAAGGGATTAAATGTAATTCTCATCGAGGGTAAATTCTGACATGGGATGGTAGAATAGAAGAGGGGGGCAGATAAATGTGTTCGAAAAACGCCATACTCAGAAGAGCGTTTCTTTTCTATTTCTATTACCAGTTATTGGTGGTACCAGCAGAAAGTACTATCTCTGGAACCAAGTGAAGGTAGAAGTGGTCTGACGTTTTGCGAGACGCCATCATAAGAGGGTCTTATAGACAGACGCAGAACCAACTTAGCCGTTACTCCTTGACGTTCTGGGAACGTGCAGCGCCTGAACCTTTACCAGAGACGAGCGAGAGTAGAGTGAAAGGAACTGACCAAGCGGGAGAAGAAACTACCATTGGCAGCTAAGTGAAAATATCCGCTGCCAAAAGTGACCTCCTTTATTCAGTCAAATCCCATTCAAGTGATGAAATCCTTTTGATAACTATTCAAATTATTTCTTTCAAACTGTTAAACTTAAATGATTATTAAATTTTGTTGTTTGTAATGTTACAAATTTAACTTCGATTCAATCCTTTTAAATGTACTACTTGTTTGTCTCAGTCAAAGTTACTAAACACACACTCTAAACAGAGCTATATTTACATTATTATTATAATTCCACTGATTAAATCAGGGGTGGGGGCTTAACGAGCTAGAATAAACCATTGCAAAATTCTTCATAAAAGTGTCGGCAGATTACAGAATTAACGTGCTCAGTGACAGCCAGCATTGTTTTCGCTTATCTGAATATCTTGTGAAGACTCTCATGTGATAGAAGCTTTACTACTCTTCTATCGACATTTCTGCCAAGAGTAATCTTGTGTAAAGATAGACTCCATTGAAGCTTATAATAGATACTCTTGAGTTTTGGCCACTGGTGGACCACTACTGCAAAGCAGGGGAGGCAATACCGTCACAATTAATGCTTCATGAATAAATGTCCTTGATCTGTTATATTCACCCGACAAGCCTGACACGTTATCAGCTTCTTTTCTTATACATCTTGTGTCGTGTGTTGATTGTTCTTCCTGTTTTTTGGTTAAGGTCAAGGTCTGACATTGTGTTCAAATTATTGCATTGCATTTTTGTTTCTTCCTACTCAGTATTGTTTAAAATGTTCGGTTATCGAGGTATTATGCCAACTTCGATAAGTCTTCAACTACTCGTTGAATGAGTGATCGACCCCTTGAATGTATCTACAGAATTGTAATTAATATACAAAAAACATATAAGAAACTTGTTAGTTATAACTGATATGAGTATATGAGGAGAACTGCTGTAAGACGGGGGTAAAATGGAAAAACACGCAAAGTGACATTCCCTAATGCCACGTTCACCATCACCCAGGGCTTCACATGCGAGTCACGTAACGTCATTTATGCTATTATATGCAAACGGTGCCATATTATTTACATCGGCCAAACGGGCACACGACTGGGTGACCGATTCTGCAGACACCTCTACGACATCTCGCAGCTGAAATCCACACCTGTGGCCATCCACTTCAATGGCCCTGGCCACCACGGTGCCACTGAAATCCAGGTGACAGCCATCAGATCCTGTTCATCGGACGCCAACAGTCGGTTCCGCCTGGAACAACGCCTCATCCATCTTATGGGTTGCCTCAAACCCAATAGTTTGAACACCATCATTCTTTTGTCTGAGGCGTCTTTTTCTATCTAGCCCCAGTTCTATTATGGCTGCGATCACCCTTGACTTCCACCCTTTTTTTTAATTATTATTTATTTATTTAATAATTTTTTTTTCCATCTTAATATGAATTACTTTTTACCCCCACTCGGTTTTCCAGTCCTTGTTTTTATTATTTTTTCAATGTTTTCAATTGAGTTTCAATGTACTATTCACTTCCGGTTTCCGGTTCAGTAGCGGCCATTTTCGCTCCGACATGTGACACTATCAGGGAGTATTTGTCTCTTATTCCTATAGTTTCATGTTCTCCACTTAATTCTCACTTTCTTTCACTTCTGTCTTTTGTTTGTCTGTCCCTGACGAAGACCTTGTAGCCGCAACGTAGGTTTCCTTGTCCTTTCTCTTAGTAAGACGTATTACGTTTTGTGTTGTTGTTTGTTTGTTTGTTTTTTTCCATTAGATATAACTGCAAGGGAAGGGAATGTAAAATGTCAGCACTTGAAAAGCTGCAAATACACGGAACCAAATCGAATCTATACTTGGACGTAACTAAACTACGTGTAATAAAACAGATGTTAACAGTTATAGTATTAATCTTACTTCTACGAACTTTATCAGCCTAATCTGAGCAAAGATAATGTTGATCCTTGCTCGCTGAAGGCTTCCTTTTTGTCTATGAAGGGCGTGGAGGTTACAAAGAGCAGGAAAAATAACCCGCACATAAGCATGACATATACAACACGATTTACTTCAGATAAAGAAGAAATATTCACGTAGGTTTTTTTTTTTTTAAGTTCTCTAGGATGTAAGACTCATTTCAGGAACATAAACGCACAAGGAACATGTCTACAGGAACATAAAAACACAAGGAACATGTATATCTAATCAAGCGAAGATATGAAGAGCTGCTACCCTATATAAAACATTTTTCTTCAGGTCTGACGCATATCTAGCCTCACTGGACTTGCTTCATTCTTATTGAAAACAACAGGTTTACAAACCCTTGCTACGTGATTGGTTTCTATGACTGACAAAATGAAAATGCTGCTAAAAGCTTCTCTTGTCATAGCGGCCAGCTTGCTTCAGTGCACGTTAGTCAATGCTCTCGATTGCCTGAATGCACCCACATACGAGGGGGCATTGACTCTTGTCAATGGTGCTACAGCGTGCGCCGAACTCCAGCCAGGTCAGACCGATGCTGACAAGGGCAAACAATATGTAACCTGCAGCCAAGGCAACATTTTGACACTCAGTTGTGCTGGAAATTTGAGGTACGATTTCTTTCTGTATGTGTTTATATTTCCTACGAGCAGTGTGAGTTGTTTGGATGATAAAGACTCTTTTATTTCTCTGCTGTTTTCAAACGTCAGATCCCTGACGGCGTGCTTCTAGTGGTAACGTTATCCACTTCTTTGTCCTTCAAGATTCATTATCTTTTTTCGTTTTTCTCATCTGGCAATCTTGCTTTGAATGCACGTTTTTACTTTGTATTCTTACTTTGAATACAAAGAATGAGAAGTCAGTGATCGACTATGCCATTGTTCGGAGAAGCTCATTCAAATATGTCCGAGATGCTAGTGTCTGGAGGGGGCCAGAGATTGGAAGTGATCACTACCTGCTAACAATCAAAAGAACAACTGAAAGAGTTGCTCAGCTTAGGAACTGCCCAACCTCTCGCAAGAAACCAAGTAAACGAGCGGGAGAAATGAGCATTAAGACCTACAAGCTGAGAGAGCCAGAAATTAAGACCAGATATCAGGGGCTTATTGCTGTAGCGGTGAACAACACAGAAGAACAACCTGATGACTTGGAAACCTTCTGGATTAAATTCAAGGATATCATAAAGACAGCTGCTGCAGAAGCATGCGGTGAAGTCCGACTTGGGAACAAAAGAAAGAGGACACCTTGGTGGACAGAGAAAGTCAAAGAGAAAATAAGAGAGAAGAAAATGGCATGGAAACAATACTTAGGAGCTAAAAACACAGCAGGACAATGGAAAAATATAGAGAACATGTGACACTCAGAACAGAAGCAAAGAACAAAGTGCTAGCAGCAAAACAGAAGTCCTGGGAAGAATTTGGAGAAAAGCTAGAAAAAGATGCACAAGAAAACCAGAAATTGTTCTATAAGACCCTAAAGAACATGAGGAAGGAAAAACAATGCCCTCTCAAATTTATAAAGGACAAGCAAGGCAAATTGCTTACTGCCCCGAAGGAAGTAATGGAAAGATGGAAAGAATATTTCTCAGAACTCCTGGATGGTGAGCATGGTGAAGCATCAGAAATGATAACCACTAGCACAGAAGAGAAAACCAGTGATGGTGAAGATGACATAAAGATGGAAGAACTGAAGGCAGCACTGGAGAAAATCAAGATGGGCAAAGCAGCAGGGCATGATGGTGTAACACCAGAAATGGTTAAGTACATGGGAGCATCAGGTGACCTATTACTCTTAAGGGTTCTACAGGCAGCGTGGTACAACAAGACCATACCAAAGGATTGGGAGATTGCCATCATAACACCAATTTTCAAAAAGGGCGACAATCGACAGTGTGGAAACCATAGAGGCATATCACTTCTCAGTGTCCCTGGTAAAATCTACTCTAGAATCCTAGAGCAGAGACTCCGACGCCTAGCTGAGCCACAATTGGATGAGGTCCAGTGTGGATTCCGAGCGAACAGAAGTACTCAAGACCTAATCTTCACACTCAGACAGCTGAGTGAAAAGGCCCTTGAGTATAAGAGTGAGATCCATCTTTGTTTCATAGATCTGGAAAAGGCGTTTGACAGGGTCCCCTGGAGCAAACTTTGGGACTGTTTGGCAAGGAAGAATATTCCAGCACCTCTGATTCATGCTATACAGAGCTTCTACAAGTCTTGCAGAAATTATGTGAGGACAGCAAACTATAAGTCAGAAGAGTTCAGGACCACCACTGGTGTAAGACAATGTGATATCCTGTCACATTACCTTTTCATACTCCTCATGGACGATGTCATCAAGACATGTAAGGAGAGAACAAGAAAGTATTCAGTGGGGTACTGGAAGATGAGACAGGTTTATATCTCGGAGCTGGCATTTGCTGATGATGTTGCCCTGATTGCTAAATCAGAGGCACATCTCCAATCCAACCTGCAAGTCTGGAAGGAAGAGCTGGAGAAGAAAGGGATGGTCATAAGCAGCTCTAAAACAAAATCCGTGGTGATATCACGAGAAGAAAGAAGACATCAGATTAAGCTGGGAGAACAGGTCCTGGAACAGGTCGACCACTTTAAATACCTCGGAGCTATTACAGACCGAAAGGGAGGCATCAAAGAAGAGTTGGCCACTCGAAAAGCAGCAGCTGGGAGACTTTTTCAGGCCATAAATCAAGGATTCCTCAGCAAGAGAGAGGTTGGTAAGAAAACAAAGATGGCTGTCTACCGTTCCACCTATGTCCCAGTCTTGACATATGGATGCGAGTCATGGGCAGTGACTACAACCCACAAAAGCCAGATCCAAACCTCAGAAATTAGGTATCTGAGGAAGGTGGTTGAAGTAACAAGAAGAGACATGGTACGCAATAAGACGATACGTCAAGGCCTTAAATCCCACCCCCTGCAGACCTAAGTAGAACAGTCCCAATTAAGATGGTTTGGCCATGTCTGCAGAATGGGAGAAGATTGGCAACCACGACAAGCATGGGAAACAAAGAGCCAAGGATCCAGACCCCGAGGACGACCCAGAGTCCGCTGGGAGGACAACATTAGACAATCTTTGAAGGACCGAGGAATAGAAAGGAACCAGGCCAGGAGGAAGACAGCCGATAGGATAGTTTGGCGCTCTCTTCCAAACCTCTACACCTCACGGTAGAAGGGGAACGACTAAGAAAGTAAGTAAGTACTTTAAATGCACATTCTTACTTTGTATTCTTACTTTGAATGCACGTTCTTACTTTGTATTCTTACTTTGAATGCACGTTCTTACTTTGTATTCTTACTTGGAATGCACGTTCTTACTTTGCATCTTACTTTGAATGCACGTTCTTACTTTATATCTTACTTTGAATGCACGTTCTTACTTTGCATTCTTACTTTGAATGCACAGTCTTACTCTGTATCTTACTTTGAATGCACGTTCTTACTTCGTATCTTACTTTGAATGCACGTTCTTACTTTGTATCTTACTTTGAATGCACGTTCTTACTTTGTATCTTACTTTGAATGCACGTTCTTACTTTGTATCTTACTTTGAATGCACGTTCTTACTTTGTATTCTTACTTTGAATGCACGTTCTTACTTTGTATTCTTACTTGGAATGCACGTTCTTACTTTGCATCTTACTTTGAATGCACGTTCTTACTTTATATCTTACTTTGAATGCACGTTCTTACTTTGCATTCTTACTTTGAATGCACAGTCTTACTCTGTATCTTACTTTGAATGCACGTTCTTACTTCGTATCTTACTTTGAATGCACGTTCTTACTTTGTATCTTACTTTGAATGCACGTTCTTACTTTGTATCTTACTTTGAATGCACGTTCTTACTTTGTATCTTACTTTGAATGCACGTTCTTACTTTGTATTCTTACTTTGAATGCACGTTCTTACTTTGTATCTTACTTTGAATGCACGTTCTTACTTTGTATTCTTACTTTGAATGCACGTTCTTACTTTGTATCTTACTTTGAATGCACGTTCTTACTTTATATCTTACTTTGAATGCACGTTCTTACTTTGTATCTTACTTTGAATGCACGTTCTTACTTTGTATCTTACTTTGAATGCACGTTCTTACATTGTATCTTACTTTAAATGCACGTTCTTACTTTGTACCTTACTTTGAATGCACGTTCTTACTTTGTATCTTACTTTGAATGCACGTTCTTACTTTGTATTCTCACTTTGAATGCTCCTTCTTACTTTGTATCTTACTTTGAATGCACGTTATTACTTTGTATCTAATTTTGAATACACGTTCTTACTTTGCATATTACTTTGATTGCATGTTCTTACTTTGTATTCTTACTTTGAATGCACGTTCTTACTTTGTATCTTACTTTCAATTCACGTTGTTACTTTGCATCTTACTTTGAATGAACGTTCTTACTTTATATCTTACTTTCAATGCACGTTCTTACTTTGTATTCTTACTTTGAATGCACGTTCTTACTTTGCATCTTAATTTGAATGCACGTTCTTACTTTGTATTCTTACTTTGGATGTACGTTCTTACTTTGTATTCTTACTTTGAATGCACGTTCTTGCTTTGTATTCTTACTTTGAATGTACGTTCTTACTTTGTATTCTTACTTTGAATGCACGTTCTTACTTTGTATTCTTACTTTGAATGCACGTTCTCACTTTGCATGTTACTTTGAATTTACGTTCTTACTTTGTATTCTTACTTTGTGTCGTAAAACATTCTAAATCCACATATATAAATTAAAAGGTAAATGTGAAGCCTAACACATAAATTCGATAAAAGGAAAGAGAAATGGTTAAAGACCCGTGCTTTCCAATAGCGTCCGCCTGTGTTAATAGAACGTCATGCTAGTTGAACAATAAAAACCCCTGTTTTATGCTTCGTCTGCATATTCTCACGCTTTCACGTTGATAGTAAAGCCTATTGCATCACTACACGCTTTCTACAATAAAACGTGTACTGTATTTCTAAGAAAACCTTGAGCTAGGCACACTGCGTAATGACCTAAATTAATACTTCCATTAATTTCATTTTATACACGGCGTGATGAAAAGACAGATGAACTTAGGATAGAGAGAGGGAGGGCTGAAAGCAGGAACGCATGCAACCCTAACACGCGTCTCGCGATACAAAATTAATACCCTCGCCGCGCGAAAGGCCAGAAGCACTAACTTTTTTTCAAATAGACCGTGATAAAAAACACTACAACTACGAGAGTTAGGTTTAAAAACCTGAAAAACGCTTATTAGGAAACATGACATTATACTGGTTTACGTTTGAAAGCCTGACAGTACAGCAGACACCCTAAAAGTTTGGAAGTGAGGAGGTGGTAACAGCACGACTATCCTAGAAGAAAATACATATTTTGAACGCCGCCACTTAGCTCCCTTAAAACTTATATATTTGGGTTCCTTAGGACTTGCTGACAAAGAATATGTTAAGTGTTACGCAAATAGTCTAGGAATTAACAAATTATAGCCAAAAGAAAATAGTGAGGGTGTGAGACAACACCAAAAAAAATCGCACAGTGACATGTTTTGAAACCACTATTTTACGGGAAATGGGCCACCATTGTAAAATCCTATTTGATTGGATAGAAGTAAATGTAAGGCTAAACACGATTAGTCGGACTATAAATACTAATTCTTTGTTGTTAGGGGAAACGGTAGTAAGGGTACTTTTTTTGAAAAGCTGTGTAAACATGGCCCGATTGGTTAGACCCGCCAATATAGTCAATTAGGAGCGTCAGGTCAGTGCCACATTTTAAAATAAACTTACTAAGAAACAGTGCGTTGAGAGCCAGATCATATTTTGCTAAATAAAAGTCTGGGAGAGAGGCAGATCGGATTTTGAGCCATTATTCATCGCCAGTCAACGTATTTGTTATCATTTCCATGAATTGTGGTAAGCTTGACATATTTGAGATCTTTTTAATGAAAATTGAATGTAAATTGATAATTTATGTCTGTATATGAGTGTGGTTCAGTAGCCAACATGAGGCAAGGCCTAAATATTGCTCCAACCGGAACAGGAGGTGTCGGAGAAAAGTAAAACTGCATGGAATTGCCAAACAGTACACTGACACCTATCTTATTGACTAGAAAGAACTAATGCTGGAATTGGAGAGGCGTAGTAACCATTTAGGAGGAGAATACTGGTGTAAATTGTTTCAGATGAAGCTAGCAGTTGGCCTATCGCTCTGAACTCAGTGTTTGTTATGTATTGTGTTCAGTGTGGAAATAGATTATAAATTAGTTATGAAGTAGGAGGTACAACCTTCTTGTTTCAGGGACTGTGGTCCTAGTTATTGAAGCAGCACCTGGTCTGAGTTTTGCTGAATCCAGAGGCTGACAGCATACTCCTTGGTCCAGATAGCGACCAGTGAGGTGTCTCCAGAACACAGTGAAGCAATCGAGCAGGAGTCTTTTCCTGCCGCCATCACGAAAGATAAGCTTCTGTGGCCAGAGTAGCTCAACATTATGTGCCCCCTCAAAAATTGACATTTTCTTAGACACAGAGGGACAATTAATTGGTTCAAATGACAGGAACTGTGAACTTTTCCCAATACTATTTCCCTGATAATCAAACACTTAAGTCATGATGAAAAACAACAACCAAGCATGAAAAAAACCTGTATTACCTCATATTACTACTGCACAAATTACAACACATAGAATAATAATAATAAAATATGTCAATACAAAGATTATATTTATAAACTGTGTACATATACTTGTAATTACATTTGATTGTGATTCCTGGTTCACTGTGTAGTTGAATCAGGATATCCATTATTGACAAGAATTAATACATATATTTTTAAACTTAAACACTTGACTCATTTAAGATAGTCTTATAGAGTGTTATATGTGTGTGAGTGTCACAGTGTTGCAAAGTGTTGTGGAATAAATTAAATTGTTTATCTGTCTGTTCTTGTTGTGACTTACACTTCATCATTTTCATAACCCTAGACTTTTAATGTAGTCATCACAATATTCCAGAATAATTCTGACTGAGGTATAAATGTGGTAGCAAGTAAGGTCATATGTAATACACCACACTTATTAGATACAGATACCTTCACAGCTGATCTCAGTCAGTACACTAAGTCCCCTATAAATATTTATAACATCCCACTTTACCACATATATTGGGGTCCTGTCCGGGATTTTGAATCTTTCCCTATTATAAATATTGGGGGTAATTCACTTCAGGGAATAATAAAAATTTAAAAGGTATCCTTGGGTGGAATTAAATAAAGTTGAGCTCTCAGTGCCTGTGGTTGTCATTTGATAATTAATTATAGATTGTATTGTTTAGTTAGACATTATATACATTTACCTGTTAGAAAATGGCGGACCTGGCCAAATTTCGATCTGCTGCTGTGCAGACTGCTAAAGAGTTAGGAATGGACGGGCAAATTATGATCGCTTATGTCACTGCTGAATGTGACAAATATATTGAACGTGAAGAAAGAAGATTTGAAGCTGAAAGAAAGTTAGAGGCTGAAAAAGAAATTAAGAGGTTGCAGATTGAGGCTGAGGCTAAGAAATTGGAAGCCGAGGAAAGAAGACAGGCTGCAGAAAGGGAAGACAAGCGATTAGCTGCAGAGAGGGAAGCAGAGAAGGAGGAGAAGAGATTACAAAAGGAACATGAGTTACGACTAAGGGAGTTTGAGTTTCAAGGCCATGCTCCTGAAAATGATGCCAGTCCCTTTACCTCCGATGCTATTGCTAGTCAGGGAGCCTCAACCTCAGCTATGAACTTTCATTTAGATCATTTTGTTGAGAAAGAAGATGATATTGAGAGCTATCTAAATAGATATGAACTATTAGCTACCACGTATGGGTTAGAGAGAGAAAGGTGGAGCTTAAAGTTATCTCAAGGGCTTCGTGGGGCAGCTTATGAAGTTTTTGCCAAAATGAGCAGAGGTGATCAAGAAAATTATGACATGCTAAAGCAGGCTCTTTTGTTAAGATATGAAAAGAACGCAGAATTTTATAGGAAAAAATTTAGGAATGCTAAACTACTGTCAGGTGAAACCTATCACCAGTTCTCTGCACGGTTAGAGACATACTTGGAGAAATGGACTTCTCTGGGGAAAACCCAAGATCTTAAGGAAATGGTCCTTATAGAACAACTAAGAGAGTCCATGGCTCCAGACCTGAGAAAGTTTCTCATGGAACAAGGTGCAGAGAGACTGGGTGAGCTACTAAATGTTGCAGAAAGGTATCAAGCGGTTCAGGCAGAGGTATCAGGTAATAAAAAGAAAAAGGTAGATAATTTTAAGGCACCACAGAACTTTAATAAATTTGATCCTAGAAATCAAAACAAAGGTAAGCACCAGTTTGATAGGCCACGGTATGACAATAAAAATAAAACCCCACAATTCGATGAAAGGAAATATGATGAAAGAAAATCTTTCAACCAAGGAAAGAGATGGTGTAAAAATTGTAAGATGAACAATCATGACACTGACCATTGTAGAAGGAAACCTCCTCATTGTGCTGCTATGACATCTGGAAAAAAGGGAAAAAAAGGTCAAACCTGCGGAACTACAGGAACCATACCATCCCCCAGTGTGTGAAGATGTCATCTGTAATGGTGTCACCATAAGGTGTTTATATGATACCGGTTTAGATTATGATTCCATTGTGAGTTCTTACCTGGTGCAGGCAGATCAATACACCACAGAAACAGTGGAGATTCAAACTGCAACCAAGGATGTAGCTACCATGACACTTCCCGTCGCCCGGATAAATGTGAAAACGCGATATGTGGAAGGAATCATAAAAGCAGCAGTGATAAATGAGCCAATCTACCCTCTGATATTGGGGTGTAGATATGTCTTCTTGGGGAATCCCAAGAGACCTGTGATATTGGCAACAGTGCAGACCAGATCACAGTCTAAAAAGGAGGAGGATAATCCAATAAATACTCATCCAGATGAGATGAGGAAGGCACAGGCTGGGGATAAGACCCTCAAGCCTTGTTTCAGGAAATTGTCAACTTGTCATACAACTCCAGGCAAGGGAGATTTTTACATGAAAAACAAGTTGATTTACAGGAAGGCCGGAACTAGATCCAATGGTCACGGACAGTTGGTTCTTCCAAAGGCATATAGGGCAGAATTAATAAGGAGCCTACATGTGAAGCAAGATGGGGACCATGAGAAAATTGGTACCATCATCCAAAAGGTGGCTCACAATTATTATTGGCCCAAGGCAAGGTGGGACATTGAGAATTTTGTAGAAAGGTGTAGCATAGCACATGAGGGAACACCCACAAGTGGGAACATTGATCAGGACCTGGACACGCCACGGGGAAAACGTAGGCCTGACAATAGAAAGAAAAATAAATTAAATAAAGTGGACCAAATGGAATGGGAAGCCCCTTTTCACGGACAAGCTTCAATTAACTGTTTTACAATGGCCACTATGCAGAGAGTGCAAAAAGATGTCTTACCCCAGGATAAGCCGAAAATCCCTCAATCGGACTTAAACAAACTGGAGGAAGAGGATATAGAGAGGAAATCTCTCATCAAGAATTCTAAGTGGGGAGACAGCCCCAAGAGAAGAATTGGTAGCGGTCGATTTGTGAATGATAATTCTGGGAAGAAAAATCATCACTACAGCGCTTCGAGTGGAAGAGACCATACCGGTGCATGGACAAATAGGTCCACAAAATTAAAGGTCCATATGTAACGCTGTTAAGAACGTGGACTGATGAAAAGGCAGAGGAAAATATTACATCCTCATACCAATATGTGAATGAGCTGACCACTCGTTTAAAAACTGGCTGGAAACTTGCCAATGAAAATTTGAGACAAGCCAGGAAGAAACATGCTGCCTATTTCAACAGGAAGGCTCAGGACAGAGATTTGGCTGTGGGAGAGAAGGTACTGCTTCTTCTACCCGGTAGTCAGAATAAGTTACAAATTGGATGGCAAGGTCCATATACAGTTCTAGAGAAGGTGTCTAGAACAAATTATAAGATAGATAAGAAGGGGAAAGAAAAAATCTATCATGTGAATCTCCTGAAGAAATATTTGGAAAGGGAAAATCAGGAAGAGACACACTTGTTGACCTTGTCCATTGCAATGGAGATGAAAAAAGGAACCACTTTCATCATTTGAATATCCATTACACCCCTGTGAGACAGCGGCACAGGTGAAAATCAGTACACATTTAACTAAAAATCAGAAAGAGAGAGTGCAACAGGTTCTAGATAATCATACAGAGGTGTTAACGGACAGACCGGGGCATACAAACTTATTGGAATATGATATGAAACTGATAGACCCCACACCTGTCTGTATGAAACCCTATTCGATTCCTTTTGCTAAGGAGAAAGCTTTGAAGGAAGAGATAGACTATTTGTTGAAGGAAGGAATTATTTCACACAGTGAATCTTCGTATAGTTCCAGTGTTGTGCTCTTAAGGAAACCCTCTGGAGAACATAGACTCTGTATAGATTACAGGAGACTGAATGCTATTACAGAAGGACAGGTGGATCCATTGCCGGATACAAATCAGTTGATTGCCAGGCTAAATAAAGCTAAATATTTCTCAAACGTGGATCTGAGTAAAGGATACTATCAGATTCCAGTAAAGCCTGAGGTTAGACCATACCTAGCTTTTAGTACCTCAGAGGGACACTATGAGTTTAGCAGATTGCCATTTGGATTGAAGAATGCGCCTAGTGTCTTCTCTAGATTGATGAGAAAATTATTGGACCCTCTGAATAATCCATGCATCACAAATTTCATGGATGATATCCTTATAGCAACAGCAACATTTGAGGAACACATTGACTCTCTGAACATGCTGTTTAATCGACTTAGAGAAGCGAATTTAACAGCCCGACCAACCAAATGTTGCGTTGGATGTAAAGAATTAGAATTTTTGGGACACACAATCCATCAGGGAAACATGACCCCTGACCCCAAGAATTTAGAGAAACTAAAGAAAGCCCCGAGACCACAAACCAAGAAAGACGTGAGATCCTTTGTCTCATTATGTGGTTTCTACCAAAAGTATATCAAACACTTTAATTCCATATGTGCACCGTTAACTGATTTGACCCGTAAAGGAAATCCAGATCGAATTACATGGACACCACAATGTGAATTAGCTTACCAGGAATTGAAGGAAAAGCTCACAAGCAAACCTATTTTGAAATTACCTGACTTAAGTCAAGAATTCATTGTAAGGACGGATGCCAGTAATATTGGGTTAGGTGCGACTCTGCTACAGAAATCAGATGCATTGGATGGGGAATTAAGCCCAGTGGCATATGCTAGCAGAAAGTTGAATAAAGCTGAAACCAATTACTCAACTAGCGAAAAAGAATGTCTTGCAGTAATATGGGCGATAAAGAAATTCAATATTTATCTGTATGGGAAGGCATTTAAGTTGCAAACGGATCACAAGCCCTTGTCGTTTCTAGCGCAGGCTAGACATGAAAATTCTAGATTACTCCGTTGCTCATTACTGATGCAGCCATTTGAGTTTAGTATAGAGTATATATCTGGAAAAACAAATCTGGGAGCGGATTTTTTAAGCCGCCATCCGTGTGATGATAATCACCGTAAGCCCCAGAACTAATAATAAATTTCTCTATGTGTATATAGAATTATAGACTGACATATAACGTCTGTTTTAAGAGGGGAGAATTTGTCGTGAAACATTCTAAATCCACATATATAAATTAAAAGGTAAATGTAATGCCTAACACATAAATTCAATAAAAGGAAAGAGAAATGGTTAAAGACCCGTGCTTTCCAATAGCGTCCGCTTGTGTTAATAGAAC